>MASP02000085.1:0-174609 GCA_001693025.2 Colletotrichum lindemuthianum | reverse complement strand
TTAAACGCTGTTTATACTCCGGTTAAATACCGGGCTCCGCTTTCCCTCCTCCAGCGCTCGCATTGGAGTCAAGCTAGTAGTTCCTAAGGATTAGAATTTATATATAGGATAAGCTTAAGTCCGCTTAAGGTCAGACTTCTATAGCTTTTTAGTAATTAACTTTATAATTATCCTTAGATACTTCTAACCTTATCCCTCAATCCTCTTATTAGACTTACATCTAATTACTGTAAACTCTGAAAATCTAATCTTATTAGTACTATAATAATACTGTTACCTATATATTATAGCCTCAACTTACTACTAATAGACTTACCTCTACTAGACCTAAGGCTAGCTGTAATATTAGAGTTTTAGTAAGGCTATTAGTAGCTATATTAATATCTGTAATAAAGTGTAGGGTAATTATATTATTATTATTAACCTCTTAGATTATCTACTTATACTATATATTAATATTTTAGGTATAAGCTTTATTTAGTAGGTTTATAATATTAGTAAGGATATTTACGATATTTATAAATAAGATTATAGGTATAGTAATCTGTTAGTCTAGTAGCTACTTAATATGTTATTAAATCTACTTGAGGAATATACTAATAGATATAAAATTAGTAAATTCTACTTCTATAAAACTTAGAATAATAATTATCTATTTCTTTAACTTCTAGGTAATTAGAAAGTTAGTAAAATAGATAATATACCTATTAGTTAATATATAAGAGGGTTAGTTATTAGTAAAAGTAGTATCTATTATAATATAGAGACCTAGATCTATCTGGAAATTTATTCTTCTAAAAGTAATATTATAATTAGTAATACTAATAAAGTATTAAAAAAGGTATTTAATAGTATATTAATAGATAAGAGAGGGACTAGTATTTACTTAGTAGAGTTTATCTAAAGCGTAAGTAACATCTAGTTAAATACTAGTAGCTAATTAGTTAAGGTAACTAGTTTACTTTATATAAAGCTAGTGTAATTAATTATTATACTTATCCTTAGACTATATAATTAGAAGGTTTTTATTTATAGAGAGAGGGATCTTAATAGTATAAAGTTTATAATAGCTAAATTAATATAAAATAGAATTAATATATTTATATTAAGATAAAAAACTCTTTATATTATTATAGTAAATCTGAAATCCTAAAAACTGAGTGGTAATACTGAGATTCTTAAGGAGGTATACTATCTTAAGTATCTTATAAACTTTCGTTATAATTTCAAGTGTAGAAGTAGCTATAGTATTATCGTTAATATATATAAAAATATAGATATTAAGACTCTTATTAATAAAGAGGTAAATTTTCCTCCCAATAAATATAAAACTAATCTTCTCTATTTCTACTCTAATAAGCTAAAACTACTAAAGGAAGCTTTTATAGAAGCTATAAAATATCTTACAGAATAACTAGACTTTATCTAATCTATTAGAGTAACTTATAGGTTAATAAATATAAACTTAAATACTATATAGAACTAATATTATAAGGAAAGTAGTATTAAGATTATATATCTTAACTAAGAGATAATAGAATATAATAATAGTAAAGAAGAAGTATATAGTAGTAGTAGTTACTATAATAGTATAAACCTCTTAAGAGAATTAGTTATCCTTCTTATAGTTACTATATATAATCTATTAAACCTTAAATCTCACGATATTATTAGAGATATTAATCTTAATATTAAAAATCTATATATCTAGAAGGACTTTAGTATTATGGAGTTTATTAATCAAGTAGAAAGTCTCCTTATTAACTATCTATTATATTTTAGTATTATATATAAACTTCCAGTAAGAAAGCTAGAGAGAACTTTCCTTTACTTCCTTAATAATATAGGGAATAGAATAACCTGAGGGAAGAACTTTTAATAATACTGTAGTAGTAAGAGGAGTAATAATAATTAGAGTATCTAGATTAATATAAATATTAGTAGTAAGGTAGACTTTCTTCTTATAAGAATAAAAACTGTAAGCTTTATAATAATAGCTAGATAACTTTACTATAGTAGTATAATAAAACTAATCTAAAGTAGAAATAGTAGGAGTATTAGCTAGCTTTATTATAAGTAGGTTAATATTAGAATCTAAATAATCTAACTCTTATTATTAAATAGTATCTATAAAATTATTATTACTCTTATTATCTAGAAGGTTAGTAAATTATTTAGTAGTAAGTATAATAGAAATATACTCCTATAGCAGTAGAATTATATACTCTATAATATAAGGATTATTAGTTTAATATAACAATTAGATTTTATACTTCTCCTTAAATAAGAAGTTATCTATATTAGTAAAATTTTAATCTAGAATCTAGTTAGGGACACAAAATAATCTTATTAAAACCCTCATAAAAGTGAATATTGCAGTAGTAAAAAACTTTCTTTATATTAGGAATATAAATATAGTAAATATAATTATATAAAGAAGTATAACTAATAAGGAAACCTTTTATAGTATATACTTCTATCTTAGTAGTATAAAGAAGATATTTACTATCTTTCTTATAAATATAAGTAATATATTTAAATATTCGGATATACTTAATATATAGAGACTTACAATCTTTTACTAAATTTAACTTTCTTTCTATAATTTTATAAGGGCTATGTTTACCCTTATTAGCTTACAGGAGAAGGTTAAGAACTTAAATAATAATATTAAGAATATAATCCTAAAGCTCCTTAGGGAAGCTATTATGAATAAGTATAATATATACCACTTTAATAATAATCTAACTAATATATTTAATTACTCTATTTATAAAGGGTATATATACTATAGTAAGGTTTAAATAAATACCTAAAAAATAGAGGTCTCTTAGTATCTTCTTAAGCTTAAAAGTATTATTATATATTTATAACTTCACAGTTAAGGTAATTATATTTATAAAAGTATTATTAAAATTCTTAATAGCTTTAAGTATAATTTTATAATAGTTGGATATTAAGTAAAATCTAGTAATATCTACTATAGTAATTAAGAAAATAGGGAGTATACTTCTTACCTATTATTAATAATAGCTTAACCTCAATAAGATCTAGATAAATTTCTTTACTTACTTAAGTGAGTGAGAGAGGGGTATTATAGCTAATAATCTCTATAGATTTAGTAAAATAGTATACCTCACAGTAAAAAGAGTTAATCTTATCTTAAGTAAATTAAATACCTATATAGCAGCAGACCTTAATAACTTACGATAGATAAATATAGATAAAATATTAGTATATTATCTTAAGTATAGGATAAACTTTTATCTTAACTCTAGCGAAACTAAAAGTTATAGTAATAGAAATAATAATACTATTAGAAATATTAATAATATAGATATTACTTACCTATTAGACCTTAGCGAGACCCTAATAAGACTATATATCAATAAAACTTATAATACTAAAATTATACTTAATATTACTCTTTTAAAAGCTTTTTAGGCTGAGAAGGTTAGCTAGGCTGAGTAGACTATACTTAACTTCCTTAATAGTCTAATTAATAATCTTAGAGGAGTTTATAGGATCCTCTACCTGAAAGAAGATAATATCTATACCCTCAGGTTGAATAAGTATACTATTAGTAGTAGTAAAAAGCTGGAGGTTATTATAAACGTAATATAATATAAAGAGAGTAAAATTATTAAAAATAAAATTTAAATAACCTAAATTAACTATAATATTAGAGCTTATAATAACTTTATTATTAACTATAGTATAGCTAGCCTTAAGTATTATTAATAACTTTTAAATAGTAAGACTAGTAATAGCTAATCCACTAATAATATCTGTAGCTTCCTTAACAAAAACTGACGAAATTAACATAAAGGTTAATATATTAAAGTAATCCTTATTATATATATACTTTACAGTATAAGCTAAAAGTTACTTATAATACTTATAATCTGCAGGAATAAGGTTAGAGTAGGCAGTCTAGTATTTTAAAGCTAAGTAACCTCTCTTATAGTAAAGATATTTACTATTCTTCTTCTTAGTAGAAGTATTACCTAAAACGTTACCTAATATATTATTACTATTAGTAGTTATAATCTTTCTATATAAAATAAAACCTATTTTTTACTCCTTATCTTATATAAGAATATAAATAGTTTCAATAATTTAAGCTTACTTAAGCTTCTTATTATTATCAGTATGATACTTATATATATTAGGTAGCTTTATCTTAAAGTAGTTAAGGAGTATAATAACCTAGAAATAATTAGTATTCTAACTACAGAGGCTTATAATATAGATTTAAAGATACTATATACACTTTAATATATTATAAACAGTTTTATAATCTTAAGTATTTCCCTTAGCGAACTTATTAATAAAAGCATTAATAGTATCTTCCAAAACCTTAGGAATATACTTCTTAAGTATCTTTATTAGTATATATAGATTACTATTATTAGTCTAGTTAATATTCAGTAGCTTATTAATTAGAATATCGTAAGATAAAAGAAGTAAGTTATAAGCTATATCGTAATTATTCTCCTATATTATATATACTGGAATATTAGCTATAGGCTTAGCTAGATTAAAGTTAATATATTTCTTAACTTTATTTACTTAAAATATTATATTAATTAATATATACTATAAGGACCAGTTAGATTTACTTTTAAGTTTTGGGATAGACGACGTAACTATTTGATAATACGACTGGTTAGCTATTATAAGGGTTAGAGGCTGCGGGGTATGCAGTTGAGGGGGTTATTATTTTGCTTTATTCGAAAATCGATCGGCTGTTTGTTTTTATTACGTTTTTCGTTCGATAAATATCAACTGGTTCGAAATCGCACGAGGGGTTAAAATAAAAGAGACGTTATTTAGTTTTTATAGGTAATAAAAAAAAATCTACTAATAACCTAGGCTTATAACCTATCGCTACTTATAGGCAATAAGGTAATTAGTGATACTGAATATCCATGCATAAAGAGGGGAAGGTCTTACAGCCACCTATATAGCCGAGGGGCACCCTAATAGCTGTAGCCTAGCCTAACACGTGACGTAGCCTAGGTGGCCACAGGCTACCCCCCAACATATATAACGTTCTTTAATTTAGTAAAGAAGAAATAATATTACCTCTAAGTTTAAAGATATTATTCTCTTTCCTAATATTATCTATTACTAGAATAATACTAAATTCTAGTTAGAATATTATATTACTATTATTAATAAAGAGTTTATTAATAAACATATATAGCCTTATTACTTTAATATTAGTGAGAATAAATCTTAGATCTCTCTTGGGATTATTTATCTACTATATTAGATATTTATTAAGTTTCTTAATATTCTCTATTATTAGATTTTGATATTAGGTAATAATAGAGAGATTAAAGTATATTTCTAGTTAGTATATAAAGGTTATATATACCCCTTATACTTATTATTTAATATATATTAATATTACAGTTTTAGATATATAGTTAATAAACTTAATCTTCTTACCTTACCCTTTTTAGGTGAGGGTAATATTACTGTTATTCTTTAGGGTAATTATATATTACATATTGTTTTGGTGGCAATTACGTACGCATACGCACGTGACGTAATTGACGTTCTGTCACTTTAAATCTTGTAAACTGCAGTCACGCGTGGGTCTTACCTTCCCACATTATATTTATTCATTCAAATAAACCACATTTTAGCTATTACGGACCACTAAAGGCAAGCCCAGCCTTCTAAACAGGCAGTACCAACCACCTCTTTCTGCGTTTTGTGTAATATTATATATCCATTAAATATAAGGAGTTTATATTACATAACTATTAATTTTAGCTTAGCTGTGAATTTTATTTTATGAAGCTTCTTCTCTTCATTATTATTAAATTTAGGTAAGTAGAGCCTCAGGATATTATCTATATATATATATCTATAATATTAAAGTGTAGATTATTGAGTCTAGAGATTGTAAGGTACAGATTATAAAATAAAGTCTTTATTTATTACTAGTTTTTATAATAACTGAAGTATATTATATATTAATAGATACCTAACTCTATAAGGTTATATAATAGTTAAATTATAATAATTACAATATCCTCTGGATATTAGCTATATGAACTGATAGGTAGCTCCATTAGTATAAGGTAGTTTGATATTATTTTTACTTATATATATATTCGGGTGATATCCTAAAGGTAAATCTTTATAGAAGTTACCTTCTTAAATATTACTAATAATATTAATATCATATTAAATAATAGTGAATTTATTAGATTATTAGTAACTATATAAGGATATTAGTTATTTTCTGATTATTAAAATTCTTAGTAACTACAGTGGGGAGTCAAAAAAAACGGTAATTCTGAGATTCACACCAAGAAATCCACTAATCTCATTGTTTTTAACTTAACATTAAACGATAACTACTGTTTATATTTAGTTAAAAGTTAAAATACTTATATATAAGTAGTAAATTTATACTATATACTCTTTTTATAGTTTTCTAATAATATAAATCCTGTTAAATATCGATTCTCCCAAAAAGTGACTTTTGGAAAAATCTCTTATCCACTATAAGTCCACTGTAAGCCCACTATAACAGAAAATCACGAAATCTTCTATCTTTAACTCTATATATCTACTCTAATTATTAATGGAAATTTCTGATAATTGATTTCTAGTAGTTATTTTATATTGAATAATTAACTGGATTTTAATACTATTTTTCCTTTTGTTGAATATGTATGAAAACTCGCTTTGAACATGTAGTGTTTTGGTGAGAAAATCACGATTACCGTTTTTTTTAACCTGGCACTGTAGCTACAACTTCTTAGATAGTATATTATTTATATCTTTAACCTTATTAATGAAGTGGAGACTGAAGATTTTTATACTATTATATTTTTCAATATTAAAGTATTTAAGGTAAAATATACCTTTTACTGATAAAGTTTCCCGTTTTAAAGTATAAAAGTTCTGAAAAGGATTTTCTGGTATCTAAAAAAGATTATATTAGAAAAGTTTAATAGTTTTAGTAAATACCTCTGTTTTCTTTGTTATTAAATAAACTTTATAGTTAATATTATCTATAAGATTAGCCTCTATAATAAAAATTATATTTTTATATAGTCATTCTTATTATAATAGCTTCTCCTTATTTAATATTACTATTAATATTTCCTCTTTCAGATATTAATCTAATAGTTACTTATTATATAGTTTCTAGATTTCTATCTTCTTAATATATAGTTAATAATATAGCTTAACTATTATTTATCTAAAGATATTAGGTTTACTATTTATCTTTATAATATATATCTTACTAATGATTTAAATAGGTTTAAGGGATTCTATTTATTCTTAATATTTATAATAAATATATATTTCTAATTATAATAGTAAGTAATATACTAAAATAGTAGAAAAGCTAATATATATATTTAAAGTATTAGAAACTTACCGTTAAATATAGACCTTATATATTTGTTCTATTACTTTCTGGATAGCTACTATATATTTTATAATATCTCAAGAAGATGGTGATATTAAATTAAAATCTAAATATACTTTAAAAACCAGTAAGATTAATATAGAGGTATTTAAATTACTGATATTATTAACTACCTTAATTATATTCTATAATATATTCTGTTTCTTAATTTCTGGTATTCTATCTTAAATAATTCTATATACCTTTTATAGAGGTATATAATAATATTTTACTTTACTGATACTATTATAAACTTTAATTTATATAATATTAATCTTACTATCTATATTAGTAGCTTCTTTCGTAAAGCGTTTAGCTATAAAGCTATATTTTATATTAATAATAATCTTATTTGGGGGTTTCTGGTATGTATTAATTTGATATATCTTTAATATATATTATATATTTTCTATAGAGATACGTTATATAAATTGTGCAGCTATAAATACTATAGAGATATTAATAATATATGGTATAAGCTTTTTAATATTAAGGTATATAATATTAATAGTAATCTCTATATTGAATTTATAGTTATTCTTAAGGCTAAATCTAAATTAATACATTATTGTATTATTCATTTGGTATTAATAGCAGTTATTTATAGTTACCTTAATTATATTAGTTATTATAGCTTTACCTACTCCCTGAAGTATACCATTTAACCTATAGATACTAGAGTAGCTAAATATCTTCTAAAGTTACTATATTTCTATCTTTATAAGGAAGTTAATAATCTTATTATAGGGATTTTTCTATATAGAGAATTATAGATATTTAATATATCTTTCGATAGGTAGTAATACTTCCCCTTACTTAGTTTCATTATTAAAGTTATTAGGGTAAATATAGAGATAATTTATATTAGGAAACTTTAAAAGAAATAGTATAGTTATAAATATAATATTAAAGTTAATATCTCTAAAGAATATAAATATCCTAGCTATACTAAAACTTGTAAAATCTTATTTATCTCTAAATCTAATAATTATCTTTAGGGTTATCTTATTTAGAGAGATATTAGAAATAATTCTCTAGAGGATTTTAAGTTACTATATACCTCCAGTAGAGGGTTTACTTACTTTAATATCTGGAAGAATATATTTAAAAATAGGTTTGAAATATTATAAAACTAGAAATATTTCTAATTTATTAATAGTTCTTAAGTAATAAAAGATATAGTTTTAGAGAATTTCTATAAGTTCTATAGCGTTTATAGTTTCCTTTTTACTATTTACTATAGTAAAGTAGATAACTATAAAGTTATTCTCTAATATCTTATTTATATTATTATATATTTCCTTTATTAACATAAGATTAATAATAAATATCTTTCTAAATCATAGGGTAGCTACCTTATATTTCTCTAAAGTATATTCTGTTAATTAGTATCTATTTACTGGTTTTAAGTATATTTAGTATTTATTCTACATATCTCCTCCTTATATTGTATTATGGAGTTATCTTAAGGTGATATTATTGCCTTATATTTATTATAGAGAAGGTGGTTGGGGGCGGTTAAAATATTAGTTTCACCCTTAGCTATTATATATATAATTCGCAAGAATTTAATCATAATCTATAATATAAGTGCTGTTTTTACTATTATGTTTAGCTTTTAAGTATCTTTATTATCTATTTATATAGTTTATTAAGAATTAGCTTAGTTTTATTTATAATATTATAGAGTATATAAATTATATTATATACCTAGAAAAGAGGCTAAAAGCTTGCTTTCTATTGCAACTATTAGTGGATATATTACCCCCTGAAGTATAACTTCAGCCCTCCCACCCCCACTAACTGTTACAGCTAGCCTGAAGTTAATTTAAGGCTAAACTTCTTACGGCTATAATAGCTGATATATCCACCCTATATTAACTTTTTCAATAATAAGTAATTAATAACTTCTTCCATATTAACCTTATATTCTCTCACACTTACACTATATATAATTTAAATATCTTAAGAGATTTAATGCTGCTAATTATAGCTACTTCATTTAAACACTTATTATAACCTCTATATCTGCAATCTCAATATCCTCCAGACTATATTCTACTTACCCACAAGATAAAACTTTACACCTCTAATATAAAACTTTTCCGCTACTAATATGAAAGCTCTCCACTATTAATATAAACTAACTTATAATCTCTATATAAACGTAGTAGAAATTAGTCTACTTTCATTAGTAAATAATCTTAATATGTTGAATAAATTAAATGCAGTTAATATATAAATAATATTAATATAAATACGGATGTTTCTAGTGTAGCTATATAGTATCTGGAATCCCGGTATTTATAATATTATAATACTCTAAGGTATTTAGTAACTAATATAGTATATTAACATTAAAATACTATTTAATTAATTATTAATCTCTAAAATTACTAGCTTAATATAGCAGATTATAGAATAGTTAGATGATTTTCTTCTGAATATTTGGAGTTTACTTATTAATATTAGTATTTATAATATTACTTAGGCTTTTTAGAAAATATTAATATTCCCTATTATTAAGGTTATAAGAAAATATTTGGAATTTACTATTATATTACTCTGGTTACAGATAGCTATTTAGATTTAAGGGGAATTCCGGGTTTATTATAAAGAAAATAAAAAAGTAATAAATTATAAAATACTTAGCTTTTAAAAACTTTATATTTTATTCTATCTTTAAGAAGTTTATAAAGATTCTTAATTTTATAATCTTAGTGGTTACTTTCAGCTATATATATTAATTTCTAGCCTCACTAAAGTTCTTACTATATAGATTATTACTATAAGATTTTCCTCCACTATAGGGTTAAATATTATAACTGGGGGTATAACTATTCATAATAATAGGTAATTTTATTACCGTTTAAACTAGTTATAAGCTAGTATTAATATAAATGCTATTGCTAGGTAGATTTTACAGTTAGAATTATATATAGAGTGATGAGCTTAGATACCACTATAGATATAAAGTAAAAGTAACTAAATATTATATATTGAGTATATAGTTATACATATTTCTTTATTAACTTTAGTTTATAGATTTTATAAACTTAGAAAGATATATTAATAGAGATAAATATATATTATTATTACCTTAAATTATAATTATATTAGTATATTTATAGGTTTTAGTAAAAGTTTTAAGGTTTAGATTTGTTTATTTCTGTAAGGATATAATTAACTAACGCTATATAGTACGCCCGTCAACCTATCGGCTAGGTATTAGAAAGGTTTTTACTTAAAGGATTCTAACTTAGATTCTTTAAGTAATAGTCTATATAGTAATATAGATTCTATCTATATATCCGAATCTTTCCTAGTTAAAACCTTTAGTTACATTCTTATAATTCTATTACTTCTATTTAACTTTTAAGTAACTAATATAGCTAAGAATATTAAGTAATAACTAATAATGTAAAGAATATACAGCCTACCGGCGTGAAGATAATATAAGTTTTAACGAACTTTAGTAATTAATACTTAACCTAGTGGATATATATAGTAAGACTGCTAGTATTTTACTGTATTATAGTAAGGAATTAAGTAATAATAGTAGGTAAATACTTACCTCTAAGGAGAATATCTTCTATATAGAAGAAACTTTATTTCCTTCCCCTAATAAAATAAAGCTTAGTATTAATATAAGCTTTTAGAGGCTATATACTAAAGCTAAGAATAAGTTGGAAAAAAATCTACTGAATAGTTTTAATAAAAAGTATCTTAAGATATAGAGTATATACCTCCCAGGTTTAAGTAAGAAGATATATCTCTCTTAATATTAACCTATAGGAATAAGTAGTTGCTATATCCTCTGTAATTTACCTATATATTTAATAAAAAATTATAATTATTATTTTAATTAAAGTTAGGCTTTATAGGCATAGTAAGTAAGATACTTAAAACTATATAGTTATAGATAGTTATATATTAGATATAGATATAAAAATAATAGGAAGTCTATAAGAATTAAATTACTATACTTATATAACAGCTTGCTAAATACTTATTAATATCTAGACCCCCTAGGAATTAGGAAAAGCTATCTTTATATAACTATAAGATAATAGGGAAGAAATTTACAGTTAAATAAGTTAATAACTAGATTATAGCTATTAAGAATAGCTATTAGATTCAGCCTGGCAGTATTATAAACTAATATATTTAATAGGCATTTATAAAGCTTATATTATAGCTTTAGATAGAATAGCGAAACTATAGGGTAAATCTGGAGAATAAGTCTATATAGGCTAACTTTATTGTATTTATTTACCAGCAGTATATTAATTTAGAAATATAGAAGTTATAATACTAATAGAAGCTTAAGAAAATCCAGTAAGGTAAATAGCAGTTACTAATATAATATAATACTAAATAGTTAATATTCTATTAGAATCTGAGTATTCCGGAATTTAATCAAAGTAAAGGAAAAGCTTTTATTTATTTCTATAGATTATATTCTAGCTTAAAGAGAGAAATAGAGAAATTTAAGGTTTCTATTCTGAAGGTTTATAATATTATAACTAAGGTAGAAAGATTATAGAAGCTTAGGTAATAATATAATACTAAGTTAGCTAGAAATAGAGAATATAAGTAATTCTATTTAGGCTTATAAATATTCTAATTAGCCTCAGTTTTATAAATACTAGGGAGAATTACTTTCTTAATATTAGTAATATCTAATAGATATTATTTTAATATTAGTAGTTTAAAGAATTTTATATTAACTTTAAACTAGAGGATTTTATAAACTCCAGCTATACTATAGGCTTCAGGAGTATACTTTATATATAGTAAAATAGGGTATTAAGCTGCATAATACTACTATAGGGCTGAAGCTAACTTAATACTACTAGCTACCTAAGGGTAAAGTATGCTAGAATTCTGAATATTAATATAAGCTATTAATACTAACTTCTATATAGGAAATAACTAGGGAAATAAATAGGTATAAAGATATAACTAACAGTTTCTATATTAACTAAGAAGTTAGTTTCTATTAGAAAGATAGCTAAAAGCTTGGTAATTATTCTCTATAGAGTAAAGAAATAAAAAGTGGTAGTAAATATAAACTTATATTTATAGATAGATTTAACTAGTAAATAGCTAGCTGGATTACTATATTTAATACTAATTAATATAGAGATATTAATATTAGAAGAATTTAATAGATTAATGTTAGCTTTAGGGAAGGCTTACTAATTAACCTTCTTTCTTATAAACTTAAAGGAATATCCTTAGAAAATATACTAACTATTTACTGAAGTTTACTAGTCTAAAGGCTATTTAAACTTTCTGCTAGAATAACACTCTATAGATTGGAAATATATTATAATTAATATCTATATAAATACCTGGTATTATAAGTGTATATATATTACTTAGCTGGAGGTATTTACCTAAGAGATTATTAGAAATAATAGAATTACTTATATATTTTATATTAGTAAAGTAGAGAATAACTTAGAAGCCTATATTAAGATATTAGGGAAATTAGATTAAGTTATAGTAATTATAAATATTCCTAAGAAACTACTAAGTCAGTAGGAAGTATTTAATAAAGTAGTAGCAAAAGCTATTCTAGTATTTAAGAATACTAAATATTTTATTAATCTGAAACTAGGTAAAAAAATACTATATAATTTTATTTACCTTCTAAGTAAGTAATAAATTAAAGAATTAAGAGTATATCTTATAGAGAATTTAGCAAATAGTTATATATAGCTATTAATAAGTAAAGTGGATATATTTATTCTATTTATACTAAAGAAGGATAGTTTCCTATATTTTTATATTAACTATAGGAAACTTAATAAGGTTATAATTAAGAATTAATATTTACTGCCTCTTATTAGTAAACTTCTAGATAGATTTTATAAAGTAATATAGATTTTGAAAATTAACTTTAAGAATACCTACTATTATACTAGAATTAAGCTAGAGAATTATCAGAAGATAGTATTTAGAATAAGATATAGCTATTGTAAATATATAGTTATATTATTTAGTTTTATAAATATACTTATAATATTTTAAGTATATATTCACTTTATACTTACTAGGCTAATTAGGTTTTACTATATAATATATATAGATAATATTATATTATATATAACTAAAATTAAGGAGATTTATACTAATATTCTATTATAAATTCTTGCCAGACTATATGAAGTATATCTTTTCGTAAAGCTTTCTAAATATAAGTTTTATATAAAGGAAACTAGTTTCCTAAGTTATATTATAATTTAAATAGATATTAAGATAAATTCAGCTAGAGTATAAGTAATTACTTAATAGAAGCTACTAGAAATATTTAAGAAGCTTTACGTATTTCTAGGCTTCCGTAACTTCTACTATAAGTTTATTACTAAATACTTTAGGGTAATAATATTACTTACTATATTTCTAAAGGGGAAAATAAAGAAGAAAGTATTTTTATAGCCTAAGGATATATAAGTAGTATTCTTAGTATTATAAGAGGCTTTTCTTTTAGTAACTATATTCTAATATTGAAATTCTCTTTAAGAAACTAAAGTAGAAATAAATATATTATAAAAAGTAATTTTAGATGTTCTATTACAAATAGTTAAAAGTTAATAGTAACCTATTATCTACTATTTTAAGATATTTAGTAAGGTAAAGTAAAGGTGGGAAATAATATAGTAGAAGCTACTTTCTATTATAGAAAGCTTAGATTATTAACGTTACTATCTTATAAGTTTTTCCAAAAAGTTTATAGTTTTTATAAACTATTATATATTAATAAAGGTTATTATAGCTTTAATATAGAATGTTTAGGGAAGGCTTACCTACTGAATTTATAAGCTTTTAGTATTTAATTTTATTTTAAAGTATTAGCTTAAGGTAATAAATCCAGTGAATAGGCTATTCAGATAGCTAGACTATATAAAGAGAAAGATAAAGTATTATAATATACTGCTGATTCTTATAAATAAGCTTCAGCTTATAAAGTTACTATTAGTAGATATTTATAAAACAATTAAGAAAGCTTGGGAAAGTTTAGAGTTAGTAAAAGTTTTTATTTAAATAATTAGAAAGTAAAAAGAATATCTTAGTAAAGAAGCTAACCCTAAAGGTGAAGGATGTTTGATCTCCTGAAGGTAAAATTCTCCTTAGAATACTACAAAAATGGTAATAATTACAGCTATAGTTACCTACAGCCAGAATAAATATAAAATAATAGAAAATACCTAATAAATACTAGATAGTAATAAGAACTTAAGGAAAACTAAAGTTACTATCTTAATATAATATATTTTATATTTAGTAATAAAAAGATTTATAAAAAATGAAATAATATACTTGCTGAAAGTATTTAAGAATCTGTAATAATTTATTAAAAGGCTGTAAATTTATAATAGAAATTGCTAAATATATATATAGAAGATTTAGGAAATAGCTGGGAATATCAAAAGATATTTAGTTAATATAGAGGGAATACTTTTACTTAAAGAAAAACTAATTATACTAAATATTAAATTCCTAAGGTAAAAAATTCTTTATCTATATTATAATAAGTATAAAGTAAAATATATAGATATAAATAAAATCTATAATTTAGTAAAGAGAAACTTCCACTAAAATAATCTAGCTATAGATATATAAAACTATATAGTATTATATTAGGTTTACTAAGATATTAAAATACTATAGTATAAGTTATATAGGCAATTGCAATTTCTATTAATTTCTATAGAATTATTTTAGGAATTTAGTATAGATTTTATTACTAAACTTCCGGAGAGTATTTAGAAAGATAGCGGCATTTACAATACTATTTTTATAATTATAAATAGATTTATAAAATTTACCCTATTTATTTTAATGATAAAGAGAATAATAGTTATAAAGCTAATAGTAATATTTGATAAGGAAGTAGAATACTAATTTAATATACTAAAGAATATTATTAGTAATAGAGATAAGCTTCTTATTAGCTAGTTCTAGAAAGAATTTACAGTAAAGTACCTTATTAAATAAAAGCTATTAATAGTATATTACCTACAGACTAACAGGCAGACTAAATGGATATATTAGATTCTAAAGTGATATTTCTAAATATTTACCGGGAGTTTACCTACAGTCTAGGTAGTATAACTAAAAGAAGCTGTATTTATATATAATAATAGTAAATATATTACTACTAGCTACTTACTAATAGAGAGGCTATATAGATTTTGCCTATAAATAGTTAAATATATAGTAAAAGGTAAACTGTTAGTCTAAAGTATAGCGAAGTATATTAATTATTTCAGCCAGCTATATTAATAAATAGCAGTCTACTGGCAGACGGCTGTAGAAAGCTAAGTGAAGATATATAATATAAGGTATAAGTAACGTAAGTTTGCATATAAAGCTACTATTAAACTATTAATAAAGAATTTTAGATTTAAGTATAGAAAGCTAGTATTAAGGTATATTAAAGTCTCTATTGCTGAGAGAATTGGGAAATAGATAAATAGGGTATATTTACTAAAGTAATACTAGTAAATATATAATATATTTCCAGTTTTATTTCTTGAATTTTAGATAAACTGGTAAAATAATAGTAATACTTAGGCTATACTACCTAAGTTAGAAGAAGATTCTGTAAAGTAGGAAGTTAAAGAGATTATTAGTAAATAAGAAGATAGAGTTAATAGATAGTTTTTTATAAAATAGGTAGATTAGCTAGTAGAGTATAATATTTAAAAGACTATAGCTAATTTAAGTAACGTAAAAAATACTATTTATAAGTATAAAGAATAGATAATATATTTGGTTATCTTTGCTTTATATCTATAGTAGTATCTGAGCTCTTTACCCTATATATAGTTCTAACTGTTAAATTTACCCGGCAATAGTATTTATACTAATACTAGCTTATAACTAGTTTAAATGGTAATAAAATTACCTATTATTATGGATAATTATACTTCTAGTTATAATATTTAACTTTATAGTAGAGGACGACCTTATAGTAATAATTAGTATAAGCTTCAGTAAGGCTAAAGTTTAATATATATAGCTGAAAGTAACTACTAAGGTTATAAAGTTAAGAACTTTTATAAACTTCTTAAAGATAGAATAAAATAAAAGACTGAAAGCTAAATATTCTATAATCTATTATTCTTCTGTATTCTTTATAATAAAACTGAAATTCCCCTTAAATTTATATAGCTATTCATAACTAAAGTAATATAATAGTAGATTCTAAATATTCCTTTCTAATTCCTATAATAGAAGATATTAATATCTCCTAAAAAGCCTAAGTAATATTATAAATACTAATATTAATAAGTAGACTCTAGATATTTAGAAGAAAATTATCTAGCTATTCTATAATCTGTTATATTAAGCTAATAATTTCGGAGATTCGTTATTAATTAGATAGTATCTTAATATTAATATACTATATTAGTTACTAGATATCTTAAAATATTATAATATTATAATTACTGGGATTTTAGATACTATATAGTTATGCTAAAAGTATCTATATTTATATTAATGTTATTTATATATTAACATACTTAATATATTAAGATTATTTACTAATAAAAGCAGGCTAAATTTCGTTATATTTATATAGAGATTATAAGTTAGCTTATATTAGTAGTAGATAACTTTTATATTAATAGTAGAAAACCTTTATATTAGGAATATAAAATTTCATCTTAGAGGTAAGTAGAGTATAGTAGGGATATTAAGATTATAAATATAGAGATTATAATAAATGTTTAAATAGAGTAGCTGTAGTTAGTAGTAATTAAATCTCTTGAGATATTTAAATTATATATAGATAGCGTAAGGGTGTAAGGATATAAGGATATAAGAATATAAGGGTATAAGGTTAATATGGAAGAAGTTATTAGTTATTTATTATTAAAAAAGTTAACGTGGGGTGGATATACTAGCTACTATAGCTATAAGGGGTTTAGCTTCAGATTAACTTAAGGTTAGCTATAGTAGTTAGTGGGGAAGTGGAAGGGCTGAAGTTATACTTCAGGGGGTAAGATATCCACTAATAGTAATAATAGAGAGTAAGCTATTAGCCCCTCCTAAATAGATAATATATTATTATAAAAAGTGAAATAATTAGAAGTAATATTAAACTTATAGTAATATTATATAGGAAAGGAAAAAAGAAAAAGAATTTATTAACTACTTAAATATTTTAAATAGTATTCTAAAAGGTACATTTCCAAACTAAGAACTTTATAAATTTTAGTAATACATTAGCTAGTATATATAAATATAAATATTAAAGACTATATTTCTAAATTAATTCTATAGACTTTCGTAATAAGATAGTTTGTATATATAGTTAATAATATAAAATATACTTCAGGTTTAGAAGTATTCTTACGAGAATATTTCCAACCTCTCTTTAAAGTAATAATAGAAGTAGTAGCCTATTTAGAAGTAACCTTCTTAATAGTAGTTTTCTTTAAAGTAACTTTCTTGAAAGTAGTAGTAAATACTTAATAAGAGGCTACAGAAGATAATAAGGTAATAATAGTATTAGATAAATAGATTTTATACTTCTTGAGAGGAAGTTTACTATGAAATTTATTAGTATTTTCTTTAATATTTAATATTATAATACTACTGGTATTACTACCGTTAGTAAATTAATATAGAGGGCTTACTATATAAATATTATCAGAAGGGAAATAATTAAATATAACTTTCTTAATAGTATAATTAATAGAGGAATTAATATTTATAGACAAACTATTAGAAGTAATAATAATATAATTTTGGGGAATAAGAAGTAGTAATAATATTGCTACTAATAGAATAGTAAATAGATATAAATAAATAGGGAAATCTTAAAGGAATTTTAACTACCTTAGACTTACTACTAGATGAATTATTACTATTAGTATTATTATTATTGTTATTACTATTACTATAGCTACTTATAGGTAATAAGGTAATTGGTAATACTGAATATTTATATATAAAGAGAGGAAGGTCTTACAGCCACCTATATAGCTGAGGGGTATCCTAATAGCTGTAGCTTAGCCTGTTATATAATATAGCCTAGGTAGCTATAGGCTACCCCCTAATACTTCCCCTTAGGCTAAGCCTAAAGGCTGCTAAAATATATAAAACACTGGTAAAAATATTGAAATTATTAAAATATCAGTTTTTATCTGAAAACTCCAAAACTAAGAGGTTTTTCGAAAGTTAAATATTTTTGGATTTTATAGTGTTAAAGTTATATAGTTAGATGCTAATTAATCTAGTTACTCTTAATTCCTCTAGAGACTTCCTTCAATTTAAACTATCTACTATTCTCAGTAATTTAATAAAACTCTTATACTTAATAGTATTTAGGATCTTAGTAAGGTTATTAGCAGCTATATTAATGTTTTTAATAAGGTGTAAGGTAATAATATTACTGTTATTAATTTCCTAAATAATCTACTTATATTAAATATTAATATTTTGGGTATAGGCTTTATTTAGTGGGTTTATAATATTAGTAAGGATATTTACACTATTTATAAATAAGATTATAGGTATAGTAATTTGTTAGTTTAGTAGTTACTTAATATATTATTAAATCCACTTAGGGAATATATTAGTAAGTATAAGATTAATAAATTCTGCCTCTATAAAGCTTCGAGTGATAATTATCTATTTCTTTAACTTCCAGGTGATTAGGAAGTTAGTATAGTAGATAATATATGTACTAGTTAATATATATAAGGGTTAGGTATTAGTAAAAGTAATATCTATTATAATATAGAGACTTAGATTTATCTGGAAATTTATTTCTCTAAAAGTAATATTATAATTAGTAATACTAACAAGGTATTAAAAGAGGTATTTAATAGTATATTAATATATAAGAGAGAGGCTAGTATTTATCTAGTAGAGTTTACCTATAATATAAATAATATCCAGTTAAATATTAGTGGCTAACTAGTTAAGGTAACTAGTTTACTTTATATAAAGTTAGTATAATTAATTATTATATTTATTTTTAGATTATATAATTAGAAGATTCTTAGTTATAGAAAGAGGAATCTTAATAATATAAAGTTTATAATAGTTAAATTAATATAAAATAAAGTTAATATACTTATACTAAGATAAAAAGATCTTTATATTACTACAGTAAATCTGAAATTCTAAAAACTGGATAGTGACGCTAAGATTCTTAAGGGAGTATACTATTTTAAGTATCTTATAAACCTTCTTTATAATTTTAAGTATGGAGGTAGCTATAATATTATTATTAATATATATAAGGATATAGACGTTAAGACTCTTATTAATAAAGAGGTAAATCTTCCCCTTAATAAGTATAAAGTTAATTTTCTCTATTTTCACTTTAATAAGTTAAAACCACTAAAGGGGGCTTTTATAGAAGCTATAAAATATCTTATGGAGTAACTAGACCTTATTTAATTTATTAAAATAATCTGTAGGTTAACGAATATAAACTTAAATATTATATAGAACTGGCGCTATAAGGAAAATAATATTAAAATTATATATTTTAAATAAGAGATAATAGAGCATAATAATAGCAAAAAAGAGGTATATAGTAATAGTAGTTACTATAGTAGTATAAACCTCTTAAGAGAACCAGTTACCCTTCTTATAGTTACTATATATAATCTATTAAGCTTTAAATCTTATAATATTATTAGAAATATTAGTTTTAATATTAAAAATCTATATATCTAGAAGAATCTTAGTATTATAGGGTTTATTAATAAGGTAGAAGGTTTCCTTATTAACTATCTATTATATTTTCATATTATATATAGACTTCCAGTGGGAAAGCTAGACAGAATTTTCCTTTACTTTCTTAATAGTGTGGGAAATAGAATAACCTTGGGGAAGAACTTTTAATAATATTATAGTTGTAAGAGAAGTAATAGTAGTTAGAGTGTCTAGATTAATATAAATATTAGCAGTAAGATAGGCTTTCTTTCTATACAAATAAAGATTATAGATCTTATAATAATAGCTAGGCAGCTTTACTGTAGTAATATAATAAGGCTAACTTAACGTAGAGATAGTAGGAATATTAGTTAGCTTTATTATAAGTAGGTTAATATTAGAATCTAAATAATTTAACTCTTATTATTAAATAGCGTCTATAAAGTTATTATTATCCTTATTATCTGGAAGGTTAGTAGGTTATTTAGTGGTAGGTATAATAGGAATATACTCTTCTAGTGGTGAAGTTATATACTTTATAATATAAGGATTATCAGTTTAATATAATAGTTAGGTTTTATATTTCTTCTTAAATAAGAAGTTATTTATATTAGTAGGATTTCAATTTGGAATTTAGTTAAGATACTGGATTTATAAGTTTAGTTTATGAAATAGAATATTATAATTAATATTATTTAGTTTAGTATAATCTCTAAGAGAGTGTAAAATAGTTTTGTTAGGAGTCTTGTAAAAATAAATATTGCGGCAGTAAAGAATTTTCTTTATATTTTGTTGTGATATGGGGTTCGCTCTATATTGTGATATGGGGTTTGCTCTATAGCCCACTTTAGGGTTATATTAGCCCTAGTTATATAGGTATAAATACCCTTCAGATCAGGCCTCCTATTTATACTAAATACAAGCCTTTTTACTTCCTTATATCCCCTCTATATATAGCTATAAGGCCTTTTTAAGAATCTCCACACTTTACTATAATTATAAACCTAGCTTTTTAGATAACTTTATCTCTCCTTTAATAACCTTATCTCCTCTCTACTAAAGCTAAATGTAGCCTATACTTATAAGCCTCTCTTTCTTAATCCTTCTTTTCAGATATATATATATATATAACGTTATTCTTCTTAAGGCGCCCCTATATATTTCTCTTAATATTTATATAGTGCCACTCTTCTTAAGGCGCCTCTATATTATCCTTCTTAATATTATATATAAGGTAGTTCTTAATCTTACTTTATTAACCTCTTAAGGATATCCTCTTAGCGCCCTAGTGCCCTCTCAGTATTATAGCTAGGCTATATTTACAGCTAGCCTCTCTACTCTTCTAACTTTACTTTCCTCTTACTATTTTATCTTTCCTACCTATATTTAGATTAGCTACCTATAAAATAGTATTCTTTCAGCTAAGATAGATTCTACCTATA
Organism: Colletotrichum lindemuthianum; assembly: GCA_001693025.2. Classification (NCBI taxonomy): domain Eukaryota; kingdom Fungi; phylum Ascomycota; class Sordariomycetes; order Glomerellales; family Glomerellaceae; genus Colletotrichum; species Colletotrichum lindemuthianum. The sequence continues at coordinate 153,030 of MASP02000085.1, read as the reverse complement.
GTAGTTACTTTAAATACTTTATTTTAGATAAACTTTAATATTTCTATATATTTAGGGGAATAGAGAAAAGATAAGAGCTTTATATAGAGGTAGCCTTAGCCTAATACTAAAGATCCTAAATTATAAGTTAGGCTATAAAGTAAAGTTAGTATTAAATATCCTCTAATATATATTTTAAACTATAAGTTTAAAAGTAGTATCTATAAAACGGAAGTTAACCTAAATATAACTAAACTTAATAGTATTAGAAAGAGTTTTAAAAAGTTCTTCTCTTTATAATAATATTACTAAGTAACTTTACTTAATATCCTCTAAACTATTATAAAAATAGACTTTTATAGTATTTATTAAACGTTATAGCTATAAAAACCCTACTAATATAGTAGCTTTAGTAGGTAAATTCTCTAGTATAGACTATTTTACCTTAATAGGAAGCTAATCTAGAATAATATATATATATTACTATTAAGATAGAGTATATAAAGTATAGGTTATAATAGAGAGAATTAAATAAATACTAATATCTAGTAACCTCTATTTAGCTTAGAGGCTATATTCTATATAATATACTTAAACTTTATAATCTTAAGTAGCTATATATCTCTAAATAAAATCAGGAGGATAGTAGCTAAAGTATTAGAGATATTTTAGACTATAGTTTAGAAACTCTATATCCTTTAGATATATTTTTTAAAAAACCTTCTTTCAAAAAGGACATAGAAGATAGTTTTCAGATAGTAGAGGCTATCTAGAATTATTATTTTTAAACAAACGAATAATAGGCTTATAGCTAGTTGATAACTATAGCCTTAAAGAGCTTAAAGACCCTATTACTCTCACCTATAGTTTATAACTATATATTCTTACCTATATCTTAATACTCTATTACTCTCACTCTAAAATAATTATTTAGATAAAACCTCTTTTTATATTTAGAAAACTAAATAAAAACTACTGGAAATAGCTTTATCTAGATATATAATACTATTTACAGTATTATAAATCTGGGGGGGTATATTATAAGATAAGGTTCACTCTATATCGTAATATAAGGTTCGCTCTATAGCTTACTTTAAGGCTATATTAGCCCTAATCATATAGGTATAAATACTCTTCAGATCAGGCCTCCTATTTATACTAAATACAAGCTTTTTTACTTCCTCATATCCCCTCTATATGTAACTATAAGGCCCTTTCGAGTGTCTCCACGCTTTACCACATATTTAGAGTATAAATATAGTAGATATAGCTATATAAAGAAGTATAATTAATAATGAAACTTTTTATAATATATACTTTTATCTTAGCTGTATAAGGAGGATACTTACTATCCTTCTTATAAATATAGATAATATATTTAAACATTTAGATATACTTAATATATAGAAGCTTATAGTTTTTTACTAAGTTTAACTTTCTTACTATAATTTTATAAAGGCTAAGTTTACCCTTATTACCTTATAGGAGAAAGCTAAGTATTTAAGTAATAATGTTAGGAATATAATTCTAAAGCTTCTCAGAGAGACTATTATTAATAAGTATAATATATATTACTTTAATAATAATCCAGCTAGTATATTTAATTACTTTATTTATAGAGGGTATATATACTATAGTAAAGTTTAAATAAGAATCTAAAAAGTAGAGATCTCTTAGTATTTTCTTAAGTTTAGAAATATTATTATATATTTATAACTTTACAGTTAAAGCAATTATATTAGTAAAGATATTATTAAAGTTCTTAATAACTTTAAGTATAATTTTATAATAGCAAATATAAAGTAAAATAAGCTAGTAATATCCACTATAGTAATTAAAAAAATAGAGGGTATACCTCTTGCCTATTATTAATAGTAGCTTAACCTTAATAAAATTTAGATAAATTTCTTTACTTACCTAAGTGAGTGGGAGAGGGATATTATAGCTAGTAATTTCTATAAATTTAGTTAGGTAGTATACCTTACAGTAAAAATATTAATCTTATTTTAAGTAAATTAAATACTTATGTGGCAGTAGGCCTTAATAACTTATAATAGATAAGTATAGATTAAACGTCTGTATACTATCTTAAGTGTAAAATAAGCTTTAATTTTAACTTTCGTAAAGCTGAAAGCTATAGTAATAGGAATAATAATATTATTAGAAGTATTAATAATATAAATATTACTTACCTATTAGATTTTAGTAAGATTCTAATAAGACTGTATATTAATAAGGTTTATAATGCTAAAATTATACTTAATATTTTTTTTGAAGGTTACTTAGACTAAGAAGGTCAGCTAGGCTGAGAGGGCTATACTTAACTTTCTTAATAGTTTAATTAATTATTTTGGAGCAGTTTATGGAATTCTCTGCCTGAAAGAAGATAGTATCTATATCCTCAGGTTAAATAGGTATATTATTAGTAGTAGTAAAAAGCTGGAGGTTATTATAAATATAATATATTATAAAGAGAGTGAGGTTATTAAAAATAGAGTTTAAATAATCTAAATTAACTATAATATTCAAGCTTATAATAACTTTATTATTCACTATAGTATAGCTAACTTTAAGTATTATTAATAGCTTTTAAATAGTAAGATTAGTAATAACTAATTTACTAATAATATTTATAGTTTCCTTAATGAAAACTAATAAGGTTAATATAGAGGTTAATATATTAAAGTAATTCTTACTATATATATATTTTATAGTATAAGCTAAAAGTTACTTATAATACTTATAGTTTATAGATATAAAGTTAAAATAGTGTAAAGATATAACTAACTAACGCTACACAGTACGCCTGGCGACCTACCAGCTAGGCACTAGAAAGGTTTTCACTCGAAGGATCCTAACTTAGATCCTTCAAGTAATAGTCTATACAGCAATACAGACCCTATCTATATATCTAAACCTTTCCTAGTTAAGACCTTTAGTCACACTCTTATAATTCTATTACTTCTACTTATTTTTAAGTGACTGGCGTAGGTAAGGATATTAGGTAATAACTAGTAATATAGAGAGTATACAGCCTACAGACGTATAATTAATATAAGTCTTAATAAATTTTAGTAATTAATATTTAACCTAGCAGACATACGTAGTGAACCCGCCAGTATTATATTATATTATTATAGAGAGTCAGGTGATAATAGTAGATAAATACTTATTCCTGAGGAGGATACTTTCTATAAGGAAGAAATTCTATACCCTCCTCTGGATAAATTAGGGTTTAGTATCGATATAAGCCTTCACTAATAGCTTACTAAAGATAAGCTAGAGGCAGACCTACTAGATAACCTTATTTAGAATACAGCCTAAGATATAGAGTATATACTTCCTAGGCTTAAGAGAGGAAGTATATCCTCTTTAATTTTAACTTAGAGGATTGAGTGGTTGCTATATATTTAGCGATCCACTTCTATATTTAATAAATAATCCTAATTCTTATTCTTACTAGAGCTAGACCTTACAGATATAATAAGTAAGATACTTAAGACTATATAGTTACAGATAGTTATATATTAGGAATAGATATAAAAATAGTAGGAGGTCTATAAGGATCAGACTACTATACTTATATAATAACTTACCGAATACTTATTAGTATCTAGACTGCCTAAGAATTAGGAGAAACTATCCTTATATAACTGTAAGATAATAGGGGAGGAATTTACAGTTAAATAAGTTAATAACTAGATTATAGTTATTAAGAATAACTATTAAATTCAGCTAGGCAGTATTATAGACCAGTAGATCTAATAGGCACTTATAAAGTTTATATTACACCTTCAGATAGAATAGTAAAACTATAGAGTAAGCCTGGAGGATAAATCTGTATAGGCTAACTTTATTATATTTATTTGCTAATAGTATATTAATCTAGAAATATAAGAGCAGCTATACTAATAGAAGTTTAAAAAAGTATAATAAAGTAAGCATTAGTTACTAATATAATATTATACTGAATAGTTAGCATTCTATTAGAATCTAAGTATTTTAGGATTTAAGTAGAATAAAGGGGAGGCTTTTATTTTCTTCTATAGATTATATCTTAACTTAAAGAGAGAGATAGAGAAATTTAAAATTCCCCTCCTAAAAACTTAAGAAGTTATAATAGAGGTGGAATAGCTATGGAAGCTTAAGTAATAATATAGCAGTAAGTTAATAAGAGATAGAGAATATAAGTAACCCTATTCAGATATATAAGTATTCTAATCAGCCTCAGCCTTAAAGATACTAGGGAAGACTACCCCCTCTGCATTTTTAATATTTACTAGATACTATTTTAATATTAGAGGCTTAAGGAATATTATATTAATCCTAATATAGAAAACCTTATATATTCTAGCTATACTACAGACCCTAGGAGCCTATTTTATATATAGTAAAATAGGGTATAAAGTTATATAATACTATAGTAGCGTGGAAGCTAACTTAATACTGCTAGCTACCTAAAGGCAGAGCATACTAAAGTCCCAAGCATTAGTATAAGCTACTAATACTAACTCCCACGCAGAAAATAACCAGGGAAATAAGTAAGTATAAAAATATAACTAATAATCCCTATACTAACTAAGAAGTTAGTCCCTATTAGGAAGACAGTTAAAAACTTAGTAATTATTCTCTAAAAAATAGAGGAATAAGAAGTAATAATAAATATAAACTTATACTTACAGATAGATTTTATTAGTAAATAGCTAACTAAAATATTATACCTAATACTAATTAATATAGAAATATTAATATTAGAAAAATTTAATAAATTAATATTAATCTTAAAGAAAATTTATTAGTTAACTTTCTTCCTTATAAACTTAAAAAGATACTTCTAGAAGATATACTAACTATTTACTAAAACTTACTAACTTAAAGGTTACTTAAACTTTCTATTAAGTTAACATTCTATAAGTTAGAAAGATATTATAATTAATATCTATATAAATATATAATATTATAAGTATATATTTATCACTAAATTAGAAGTATTTACCTAAGAGATTATTAAGAATAATAGAATTACTTATATATTTTATATTAGTAGAATAAGAGATAACTTAGAGGCTTATATTAAAATATTAAGAGAATTAGATTAAATTATAATAATTATAAATATCCTTAAGGAACTATTAAGTAAGTAGAGAGTATTTAATAAAATAGTAGTAAAGACTATTTTAGTATTTAAAGATACTAAATACTCTATTAATTTAAAATTAGGTAAGAAATTACTATATAGTTTTATTTACTTCCTAAGTAAATAATAACTTAAAGAATTATAAGTATATATTATAGAGAATTTAGTAAATAGTTATATATAGCTATTAATAAGTAAAGTAGATATATTTATCTTATTTATACTAAAGAAGGATAATTCTCTATATCTTTATATTAACTATAGGAAACTTAACAAAATTATAATTAAGAACTAATATTCACTATTTCTTATTAGTAAACTTCTAGATAAGCTTTATAAAATAATATAAATTTTAAAAATTAACCTTAAGAATACTTACTATTATATTAGAATTAAGCTGGAAGATTATTAGAAAATAGTATTTAAAATAAAATATAGTTATTATAAATATATAGTTATACTATTTAGTCTCACAAATATATTTATAATATTTTAGGTATATATTAACTATATATTCACTAGACTAATTAATACCTACTATATAGTATATATAGATAATATTATAGTTTATATAATTAAAACTAAGGAAGATTATATTAATATCCTATTATAAATTCTTACTAGACTATATAAAGTATATTTTTTTATAAAACTCTCTAAATATAAATTTTATATAGAGGAAACTAGTTTCCTAAGCTATATTATAATCTAAATAGATATTAAGATAGATCCAGCTAGAGTATAAGTAATTACTAAATAGAAGCTACTAGAGATATTTAAGAAGCTCCAGGTGTTCCTAGGCTTCTGTAACTTCTACCGTAAGTTTATTACTAAATACTCTAGAGTGATAATATTACTTACTATACTCCTAAAAGGAAGTATAGAAAAGAAAGTATTTTTATAGCCTAAGGATATATAAGCAGTATTTATAATACTATAAGATACTTTTTACTTAGTAACTATTCTCTAATATTAGGATCCTCTTTGAGAGACCAGGGTGGAAATAGATATATTATAAAAAGCTATCTTAAATATCTTATTATAATTAGTAGAAAGCTAATAGTAACCTATTATTTACTATTTAAAGAAACTCAGTAAAATAGAGTAAAAATGGGGAATAGAGTAGTAGGAATTATTTACTATTATTAAGAGTTTAGACTACTAGAAATATTATTTTATAAGCCTCTCTAAGAAGTTTATAATTCTTATAAACTACTAGATACTAATAGGAGTTATTATAGCCTCTATATAGAATCTTCAGGGAAAGCTTACCTACTAGATCTATAAGTTTTTAGTGTTTGATTTTAATCTAGAATACTAACCTAAGGTAATAAACTTAGTAAATAGACTATCTAGATAGCTAGACTATATAAAAGGGAAGGTAAAATATTATAATATACTACTAATTCTTATAAATAAGTTCTAACTTATAAAGCTACTATTAGTAAATATCTATAAAGTAGTTATAAAAACCTAGGGAAGCTTAAAGCTAGTAAAAACCTTTACCTAGATAATATAGAAATAGAAAAAATACCTTAGTAAGAAAGCTAGCTTTAAAGGCAGAGGATACTTAACCTCCTAAAAGTAGAATTTTTATTAAGATACTAGAAATATAGTAATAATTATAGTTATAGTCACCCGTAGCCAGAATAAACATAGAGGGATAAAGAATACCTAATAAATACTAGGTAGTAGAAAAAACTTAATAAAAGCTGAGATTACTATCTTAGTATAGTATATTCTATATTCAGTAATAAGGAAGCTTATAAACAATAAAATAGTATACTCCCTAGGAGTATCTAAAAACCTAAAATAATTTATAAAAAAACTGTAAACTTATAATAAAGATTACTAAATATATATAGAGAGGATTTAGGGAATAGTTAGAAATATAAGTAGGTATTCAGTTAATATAGAGAGAATATTTTTCTTTAAAAGAAAACTAATTATATTAAATATAGAATCTCTAAAATATAAAATTCTTTATCTATATTATAATAAATATAAAGTAGAATATATAAATATAAATAAAACTTATAATTTAGTAAAAAGGAATTTCCACTAGAATAATCTAACTATAAATATATAAGATTATATAATATTATATTAAGTCTGCTAAAATATTAAAATATTATAGTATAAGCTATATAGGTAGTTACAGTCTCTACTAATCCCTATAGAATTATTCTAGAAACTTAGTATAAATTTTATTATTAAGCTTCCAGAAAGCATTCAGAGAGACAGTAGTATATATAATACTATCCTTATAATTATAAATAGATTCATAAAGTTTACTTTATTTATTTTAATAATAAAGAGAATAATAATTATAAAGCTAGTAGTAATACTTTATAAGGAAGTTAAATACTAATTTAGTACCCTAAAAAATATTATTAGTAATAAAGATAAACTTCTTACTAGCTAGTTCTAAGAGGAATTCACAGTAGAATGCCTTATTAAATAATAACTATTAATAGTATACTATCTACAGACTGACAGATAAACTAAGTAGATATATTAAACTCTAGAGTAGTATCTCCAGGCATTCACTGGAGACTTACCTACAGTCTAGATAATATAACTATAAGAAGCTGTATTTATATATAATAATAGTAGATATATTATTACTGGCTACTCACTAATAGAAAAGCTATATAGATTTCACCTATAAATAGTTAAATATATAGTAAAGAGTAACTTAGTAGTATAGAGTATAATAGAATATATTAACTATATTAGCTAGCTATGCTAATAAATAGCAACTTACTAGCAGATAGCTGTAGAGAGTTAGGCAAAAATATATAACGTAAGACATAAGCAGCGTAAGTTCGCACGCAAAGCTACTATTAGGCTTTTAATAAAGAATTTCAGGTTTAAATATAGAAAGCTAGTATTAAAATATATTAAAATCTTTATTACTAAGAGAATTAAGAATTAGGTATATAGAATATATTTACTGAAATAATATTAGTAGATATATAATATATTCCCAGTTTTATCCTTTAAACTTTAGATAGACTAGTAAGATAATAGTAATATTTAGATTATTCTACCTAAATTAGAAGATAACTTAGTAGAGTAGGAAGTTAAGAAGATTATTAGTAAATAAGAAAATAAATTTAATAAATACTTTCTTATAAAATAAGTAAACTAGCTAATAGAGTATAATACCTAAGAGACTATAGTTAACCTAAGTAATATAAAAGAAACTATCCATAAATATAAAAAATAGATAATATACTATTATAGGAAGTAGGATAATTAATATTAATACTAAACTTATAGTAATGTTATATAGAAGGGAGGGGAGAGAAAAAAAATCTATTAACTACTTAAATATCTTAAATAGTATCCTAAGGGGTATATCCCTAAACTAGAAACTCTATAAATTTTAGTAATAGATTAGCTAGCATACACAGTTGAGAATATTAAGTATCCTTAAGATTTAAAAGTATTCTTATGAGGGTGTTTCTAACCTCTCTTCAGAGTGATAGTGGGAGTAGTACTATATAACTCAAAGGGAATCTATATTATGAAATTAGTAAAACACTAGTAATAGTATAGTGAAGGGATAACTTACACTATAGCACTTCTGCTTATTCTTTTCGTAGATAATATACTTTATATTATGCTTGCTAATAACATAGAGGAGTTTCCCCGCGTTAAGATAAAGGGATGAGAGATAGCTAAAGTATAGCGTGCGGTCGCCAGGCTTCAGATGAAAGAAGCTCTTATTATCAGCCTTAAGGTTATTATAGATATACGCCTGGAGGATAGACGTAATAATGGTAATGTGAAATATTATTGCAGAATGTATAGTATATTAATAATAAACGGAAAAAGGATAAGAATGGAGGGAAGTGTTAATAAAACGAAAATAGAGATATAAATACCCAGTAAGTAAGTGTAGAGGGGTATCTGAAGAATAGAAGCAGTAAAGATGAAAATCGAGAGGTATAGTAAATATATAATAAAAAAGAGAGAAGAACTACTATAGGTATAGCGAAGCAACTTTAAGAAAACTATAGTGGACCTCTTATAACGGAACAGTATCCAAAAACTATAAGTAACAACCTATCGCGGGATTAACAGTAGATATTATAGTAGATAAACGGAAGGAATAAATAAAATATCCACAATAACAGTATTATAAAAAATTACGTTACTATTTAAGGATATAGGATTAGTCCTTAAATTAATATTCTGGTAATAAAAGTAGGTTAAAAACCCTTAATAATAATAATAAGCTTCAGCACTATAGTCACTATATAATTAGCGACATTAGTGAAACCTCACAATCAGAAGATAAGGTAGAGTATATAATTATAACCTTAGGGACTAAAACTTCAGGAGGGGGGGATAGTTATAAAAATATAACTAACTAATGCTACATAGTATACCTAGTAACCTACCAGCTAGACACTAGAAAGGTTTTCACTTGAAGGATCCTAACTTAGATCCTTCAAGTAATAGTCTATATAGTAATATAGATCCTACCTATACATCCAAACCTTTCCTAATCAAGACCTTTAGTCACACTCTTACAAGTAGGTAGTTTAGTATTTTAAGGTTAGGTAATTCTTCTTATAGTAAGGATATTTACTATTCTTCTTTTTAGCAGAAATATTACTTAAAATATTACTTAATATATTATTACTGCTAGTAGTTATAAGCTTTCTGTATAAAGTAAAATCTATTTTTTACTTCTTATTTTAAGTAAGGATATAGATAGTTTTAATAATTTTAGCTTACTTAGGCTTCTTATTATTATTAATATAATATTTATATATATTAAGTAGCTTTATCTTAAAGTAATTAAGAAGTATAATAACCTAGAAATAATTAGTATTCTAGCTATAGAAGCTTATAATCTAGATTTAAAGATACTATATATACTTTAATATATTATAAAGAATTCTATAGTTTTAAGTATTTCCCTTAGTAAACTTATTAATAAGGATACTAATAGTATTTTCTAAAATCTTAGGAATATACTTCTTAAGTGTCTTTATTAGTATTTATAAGTTACTATTATTAGTTTACTTAGCATTTAGTAGCTTATTAATTAGAATATTATATAATAAGATAAGTAAGTTATATACTATATTTCTATTATTCTTCTATATTATATATATTAGAGTATTAGCTGTAAGCTTAGTAATATTAAAGTTAATATATTTCTTTACTCTATTTACTTAAAGTGTTATATTGATTAATATATACTAAGAAGATTAATTAGACTTACCTTTAAGTTTTAGGATAGATAGTATAACCATTTAATAATATAAATAGTTAGCTATTATAAGGGTTGGATGTTGCTGCGGGGTATGTAGTTAAAAACATCGTTGTTTTTTTGGGTTATTTGAAATATTGATTGAAGGGTAGGGGAGGGACTGTTTATTTGAAAAAATTGATTGGTTGTTTTAGGTAGAGGTAAATAAAAGAGACGTTATTTAGTTTTTATAGGTAATAAAACTCTATCAATAACCTAAGCTTATAATCTATAGCTACTTATAGGTAATGAGGTAATTAGTAATACTGAATATCTGTGTATAAAGAGGGGAAGGTCTTACAGCCACTTACGTGGCCGAGGGGCACCCTAATGGCTGTAGCCTAGCCTGTTACGTGACGTAGCCTAGGTGGCTATAGGCTACCCCCCAATAATTACTATCCTTATTAATATTCTTACTAAACTTACTATTAATAGATAGTAAGTTAGGAGGAAGTATATAGTAAGAAATAGTAATATTAAATTTATAAGGAATAAGCTAACTACTCTTAATAGTAATAAGATAATTAGAAGTATTATAGATAGAATAATTAGTAAGATATTAGTGGAAAATATTATCAAATTAGGATATTACCTTAATAGTATATATCTTAATATTAGGCAGAAGTCTAACGTAATAGAAATTATTAAGGAAATAAGTAAGCTTTTTATGTAGTATAATAGTAGAATTATTATTCCAGAGATATATAGATTATATAGCGAATATTTAGTAAAGTATTTTAGTTTTTAAATTAAGAATATTTATCTATTTAAAGTAATTAGTAAGAATAGCATAGTAAGTATTGAATATAACTTATAGAAATAAGAAATATAATATTTAGAGACTTATAAATAGATAATATCTCTAAAAGAAGAAGATACTCTAAAGCTAACTTTAATTACTTTATAATAATAATGGAATTCTAACTAATTTCACCTATATACTACTATTTTACTAGAACTTTAGAGAGAGTATAAAGAAGTTTACCTCTATAGTGAAACTATAAAACTTTCTACTTCAGAAGCTTATAAAAATAGATAAACTTATTTAAAGTAGCTTAAGTAATATTATATAACTTAAAGGAAGTCTATATTACAAAATTAGTAAAATATTAGTAATAATATAATAAAAAGATAACTTATATTATAGTATTTCTACTTATTCTTTTTACAGATAATATACTTTATATTATACTTACTAATAATATAAAGATGTTTCTCTATATTAACATAAAGAAATAAGAAATAGCTAAAATATAATATATAGTTACTAAACTTCAGATAAAGAAAGCCTTTATTATTAACCTTAAGGTTATTATAGATATATATCTAGAAAATAGATATAATAATAGTAATATAAGATATTATTATAGAATATATAGTATATTAATAATAAATAGAAAAAGAATAAGAATAGAGAAATATATTAATAAAATGAAGATAAAACTGTAAGTATCTAATAAGTAAATACAGAGGGATATGTAAAGAATAGAAGTAATAAAGATAAAAATTAAGGAGTATAGAAAATATATAATATAAAAGAGAGAAGAACCACTATAGGTATAATAAAATAACTTTAAGAAAACTATAGTAAACCTCTTATAACGGAATAATATCTGAAAACTATAAGTAATAATCTGTTACAAAGCTAATAGTAAATCTTATAATAAATAAATAGAAGAAATGAATAAAGTATTAATAAAAATAGTATTATAAAATATTATATGACTATTTAAGAACATAGAATTAGTTCTTAAACTAATATTCTGGTAATAAAAGTAAATTAAAGATTCTCAATAATAATAATAAGTATTAATATTATAGTTACTATATAATTAGTAATATTAGTAAAGTTTAATAATTAGAAGATAAAGTAGAGTATATAACTGTAGCCTTGGAGACTAAGGCTTCAGAAGAGGGAAATAATTATAAGAATATAACTAACTAATACTATATAGTGCGTCCGGTAACCTATCAGCCAGACACTAGAAACGTTTTTACTTAAAGGATTCTAACTTATATTCTTTAAGTAATAGTTTATATAGTAATATAGACCCTACCTGTATATTCAAACCTTTCCTAGTTAAAACCTTTAGTTAGACTCTTATAATTTCCTATAGTAGTTAAAGTAAATTATAAGTATCTTAAATTTATTTTTAATTATTATAGCTATGTAAGTAATTGAGGGATTATTTTAGATTAGTAAAATTGATATCTTATAGTATAAATATCTATTTATTATTTATTTTATATACTTTATAAAATAATAATTTAAATATTTTATTAGACTGGTTAAAGAGAATATAGTATTTTGTTGTTAATTAATATATTCTTCTAAGGTATATATAGAATCTTGGGAGTTCTAGGGGTTTAGTTAGCTTCAGGTATTTCTCCTCCTTATTAATGCTACTTATTATTCTCTTAGTTTTAAGTAAGTTAATATTTATATATATATCTAGCTTTATTAGTTATAGGCTTGGCGTTAATGTTACCTACGTTATTATTAATAATAATATTAAGTATAGAGTGGATATATTTACCGTTAAGCTTTCAGATATAAATAGTTATTATTTAATAGAAATAAACTTTTCTACTTCCAGAAGGTTATTAATAAATTTGGTATTAGTTTAATCGTTAGGGTTATTGCATACTATACGTAATCTCATCATATGGATGCAAACTAGTATTCTGGTTTTCGGTTATTATTATTACTATATTACGTGGGATGTAGCGCTAGCGATGTAAGGCTCTAGATTTATAGTATAGTAATTGCTTACTAATTGCCACGCTATTAGGCTACGGCTGGCGCCAGATGCTGGGTATCTATAGCCAGTGGGGCGTAGAGGGTATGCCGCCACATACGTGGCAGTGCGTATGGTCACTATATACCCTACGGTATAGCATAACTAATACTTGGGGTTTTTTAAAATTTCTTACCTAACGGCTAGATATTCTCTTTAGCTATATTTAATATTTTTCGCTATTTATCTTATTAGTATCTTCTTATTAAAGATTTCTACTAGCTTCTTTTTTATTACCTTTTTATTTATAGGGAAGTATATACCTCTTTCTATTAAGTAGTTTTTAAGACCTTATATTATTACTTTCTCTATATTACCAAAATAGTTTAAAGTTTTTTTAAGGTTATTTTAATAGAATTTCCACACTTTATGAAATAAGATATCTTACTTCTTTTATATAAAAATATAGTAGTAGATAAAGATATTATTAAGTATAATGCTGTTAATATTACTTTAAGATTTTATATTTTTACCTTATTATTAAGGTATAGCCTTTTAGTATATTTCTATTAGTCTCTTTACTTTTATATATCTGAAGGTTTTCTTATAGTTATTAATACTAGCTAAGGGAATATTCGTATTAGTTTTATTTTTATAGGAGCTATTAATAGGGGTTATATTATAGTTATATATAGATAATATCTGGAAGAATAAGAATATCTCTTTTTTTATAGAATCTTGGAAAGATAATCTCTCTTTATATAAATAATTCTCTAAGAAATTATGAAAATTAATTCTAAATAATACTTCAAAATATCTAGAGGTTTTCTATATCTTTTTGTTAGATATTCTAAATAGGAATTTAGATATTTTCTTAAATTATAGTTTCTTTTAAATTATAGGAAATATAAGGAAATTTCTTGGAGATTCTAACAGCGAACATGACTTAAGTTAATTTAGATACTATTTTAGATATTTCCTTTAGATAATAATATATTTCTTACTACTAAGGTTCTGAAGTATTAATATAATAATTACTAACTTTAAAACATAACTAACCTAAGAAGCTATTTTAACTAGTTAGTTAAGTACATAAGAAATAAATAAAATTCAAAGGAATTTCAAGATTTAGTAATATAAAGGAACTAGGGAAATTTTAAAGAAACAATATAAATTTCTATACAATACATACCTAAGAAATAAATAAAGTAAAACTAATATAAGTAGAATCGCCATAAATGTATATTTATTTACATTAGTTAATAAGGGAAATTTCCCTCTTAATTTTACTAAGTTTAGTTTCATTTTCCTCCGGTTGTTTTTCATTATTAGAAATAGTAATTATAATTCCTGGTTCTATATATGTAAATGGAATTTAGTATTTTTTCTCTTAGTTACAATCTATATTATAGAAACTAGCTATTATATTGAGAATTATATCTTTATTTAATTAAGTTTTTACATTTTTCTTATTAGTTAGTAGGATACATCAAAGACTGTAAATGTTAATATAAGGGATAACTTTAGCTATTTCTATATAAAATTAAAGTAATTAGTTTTATTATAGTTAGCTATTTAATTTGACTTTTAGTCAGAATTTAGAATAGTACCTTCTGGAAGTTAATGGAATTATATTTATTTCTAAAAGTTACTATTAACACTAAGTATCTTAGGTATAAAGTTTAGGTAAATGAATTTAATTGAATAAATTTCTGTAAATTACTACTAAAGAAAACTAACTGAGACTACTATAGTAAGAAATTAGATAGAAGTTAAAAGGTTATTTAATTATAAATTTATATTCTTTCCTTTAATTTAAATAGTAAGAAATTTGGAGAAGTTAATATAAATAGTAATAGAGGAAATAGTAACCTTATAAAATAGTACGTTACAGTTAACCTGGGGATATATCTAATAGATATATTTAGAAATTATAGGGAAGTTCTCTAGTAAATTACTAAATTTGTAGGAAGCTATAAATAGCTGGTAATAAGTTGAAAGAATAGATTAATTAGTAGGTTTAAGTTTCTTAAAGAACGTAATAGAAAACAAGTAAATTTATTACTTATAAATATACTTATTGGTAATAAGAGCTAGTATAAGTGTAGTAGTAAATATTTTAAGAACATTCTAAATAATAGTAATTATATTAGATTATTTATAGAAGACTTTAATAATATTATTTATAATTATTATAGCTGAAATCTAACTATTATAATATTAAATAATTACTATTTCTATAAACTTAAGGCTTTCTATAGGTTCTACCTATTCCTCCGCGAAATTAGCTATATCTTGAATTTAGTGATAATAGGGAGAAGAAAGAAGAAAGATAGTAAGAATATAGAAAATTAATATTAGTAAAGTAAATGACAATATAATTTTATATAATATAATTAGAGGATTAGCCTATAGGTTCTTAGTAGAAGTATTGGTATATTAAATCTAAATATTTTAAACTTTCAACTAATCAGGTATATTAATTCTAATTCTAATAGTATTTATATTTGGAAGAATATAGCTAAATAATAAACTGAAAGCTAGGGATACTAAATTCCATAACTGTTTATAAATAAGCTAATTCTCTTAATATAGTTAAGTCAGTAAAGTTAAGATTATATAAGTAAATAACTATAGATTCTCCCGAAATATATATTAGATAGTAGCTAAATTATTAGTAAAGCTAAAAGAGATATTATTCATAAATATTAGTTAGCTTCAGATATTTACATAAGAATTTATTAGTTCTTATTTACTAAATTACTTATGGAAATTCTTAATTGTTTCCAGAAGTATCTTTGAAAATGCCATAAAGTTCTTATCTACTAACTTAAGTTAATAGGTTAATGTTATTCTATCTTTATAAGTACTACCTATTTAGAGATATTTCTTTAATATAAGAATATAAGTATTATCAGTAAAAGATATATAAATAGTTTAATATATATATTATTCCTTAATTAGTTATAGTGCGTAGGTTGGAAATAAAATACTAATATAGTATCTTAATAAATAGAAGGTTTCCTAGGGGAAATATAAAGTTTTTATTAAGCATCTTAGGGAAGCTGGAAAAATATAGAACTTTTAGGAATTCCTAAAGAAATAAATAATATGGAAAACATTAGTAAATATAAGAAGATAGATAGAATTATTTCTAATAGAATTTAGAGGTAATATAGGATATTTCTTATTTATTAATAGAAGCTAAATAAGATTTCTCAAAGAAAAAAATTGTTAATCTATTATTTAGAGGAAAGATTTGAAACTAAAGATGTTTAATTTCTCTATAAAAATAGTAATCTATAGGGAATACATTAACTAATAAAATCTTTATATTCTAAGATTTCAAATAATTTCTTCAAAAAGAGGCTATTAAATATAGTAAGTCAATTACTTCTTTCTTCTAAAAATTCTAAGTTTTATATAATTATAGTTTTTATTTCTTATCAGTAAAGTTAGTTTCAGAATTTCCGGAGATTTCGTTATATAACTTATTAATCAGTTTCCCTAATTCTGAAATCCAATATTATATTATTAATAGTCTCTTAGTTTATTTAACTTCTTTCTTTATTTAAGTTTTATCTTTTTTACCTTATTTGAAATTAACTATAAGTTCTAAGGTAGCTATAGTATTGTTGATTACGCTATGCTGTAGGGTATATGGTAACTATACGCACTGCTATATACGTAGTGGCATACTTTCCACAACCTACTAGCTACAGATACCCAGTATCTTACGCCAGCTGTAGCCTAATAGTGTGGCAATTAGTAAGTAATTACTATACTGTAGATCTAGAGCCTTATATAGTATTATATACTATATAATATAGTAATAATAATAACTAAAAACTAGGATACTAATTTATATTTATATAATAAGATTATATATCGTATATAATAACCCCAATAATTAAACTATTACTAATTAATAGTTAACGTAACTATTATATTACTATACTGTAAATTAGTAAGGTTTATTACGCCAGAAGAAGTAATTGCAAAAATCTACACCTAAGGTTTATATAAGGCGAAAGATTATAAAATTTATTACTTAAATATCTCAGATCCTTCCCACCTTAAATCTCACCGGAAGCCTCTAAATTAATATATTAACCCCTTTAGGAGGCTACTATTAGGATACTTAAAGGTTCAGCCTTAGCTAAATTAAGGTATTTCCGCAGCCTTACTGAGAAGTTTGAATTAATATTTCTGAGTATTACTTAATAGAGTATATTTAGTATATATTATAACCTTCTTTAAGCTATTACCAGATTTTAGTACTAGAGATTTATAGTATCTTTAGTTTTAACCTCTTAAGAAATCTATATAGCCTCTTTAAAACCTTTTTCCTATCCCTCTCTATCTAAATTCAGTAAAACTAATAATTCTCCCTTACCTTATACCTCTCTTATTTTTATTATAATATCTAAGTTAATTTCTATAGGTAAGATACCTACCTCAGATATTTTTATATTTATAATAATTTTACTAGTGGGTATTCTGATATATCGCGAAGGCTTCACTATAGTAACGTAGCCTCGCGTGGCTATAGTGTTCCATACGCCCCCTACGCTTCATACCAACATTAATCCATTAACCTAATATTTATCTAACATATAAGTTTTACCCTCTTTAAATAAGGGCCCTTATATTATATTCAGATTTAGAAGAATTAAGTTATTTTATTCTCTTAAATTATATATATATCTAGTAACTTCTTTATAATAGTTATAAATCCAGTTCTTCTTATATTCTTAATCCTCTAAATATAATATAAATATATTTATTACTTATATATATTTACCTCTCGTTCTTTCTTTCTCTCTACTAAAGTTTCTACTATTATATTACTTATTTACCTCCACTATAATATTCTTATTTAAACCTACTATCTTAATTAAACTTAATAATTATAGAAACTTTCCTACTTAGTATTTTACCTTTATAATTAAAGTTAAAACTGAAGATCTCTGAAAATATATTAATTTAAAAATACTTTCTACATTATCTTTCTTCCTAAGTAAAATTAATTAAATTCCTTTACTTAACTTTTATCTTTATAAGAAGAATAGTAAATAAGTTAAAGTATATTATATTAGAATATGAATATATAACCTTATTGATATTAACTTTCTAATTTCTCAAATAGCTATTACTTTAGAAGAAAATCAGAAAGATAAAATCTAATAAATATTTTTAATTAGTATAGATAATAATCTGACTTCCTCTAGTATTTTAATATCTCTAAATCTCTAATATCCTCTATATTCTTAAATAAGAAATCTACAGACGTTTATAAACTTTATATAAATTATATTATATTATATACCTTCTATAAGTTAAAATACTTCTAATAAGAGAAAGTATATAATATATTTTTAAGTAGATTAATAATATAGTTATAATAGATATTTTAATTTCTATAAAGTAAAAGCTTCTAACTATAATAACGTCTCTATTTAATTTCTAGTTTATATACTCAAGTAATATTATATCTCAAGTTTAGCTAGTTATTTTATTATAATATAAAGAAAATATAGAAATAGTTTTATAAAAGTAAGAATATTCTATAATTCTAATATCTAAATAAGGAAATTCTAAAGTATTCTCCTTAAGATTATATTACTTAATATTCCAGAGATTTAGAGTTTTCTTACCTTACAAAACTTCCTAAAAATAGTAAGATATTATTTTATTTTAAAGTAAGCTAACTATATTCTTAAAAATATATTAGTAAAAAATCACTTTAAGGTTATAATTCTAAGTATCTTATAATATTCTTAAATACTTAAAGATTTAGTTTATAATTTATAATTTAGTAACTTAGGAAAAATAATATTCAATAGTATTTATATAATTTTTATAGGTAAATTTCATAATAGGTTCTATAATAAATTTACTTATAAAAACTTTTTACAAAATAAATTAAATAATCTCTATCAAGATAATTATATTTATAATTAGTAACTGAATAATTATATTTACCTTAAATTTACTTTTATATGTAAAGAAAACCCTATTAATATAAATAAAATTATAGGAATTCAAAAAAAATTAATATTCCAGCTTTCACTAAAGTTTATATTAAAGTAACATATAAGAAATAGCTTACTATAAGGAACTTTAATATATTTTTATATTAAAGTAGTAAATTTAAAAAAATATTATCTAAAGATAAAGTAAAAAAGTTATGATTTAGTAATAATTCTTTTATAGTTATAGTATCTAATAATATTATTATATTTACTATTATAGAGAATAGTCTATATATTCTTAATAAGAAGTTTAGTTTAATTACTTCTAAGTTTAAGTTTAAAATAATCTACCTAATATATATTTAGAACTCTAATATTATCTTTAGCAGTATTATACTTAATAACCATAAAGTCTTTCACTTAGTAAATAACCTCTTATATCTTAAAAGAAACTTAATTACTTATAATATATTAGGATAAATTAAGATTAAAGCTTCCTTATATCTAATTATAGCCTGCAGTATAAGGATTCTTTATAATATTCTTAATAATATAAAGGAAAATAAGAATATTATTCTAGAGAATATTATCTGTATTAAGGACTTTTATATAAATATTATCTTAGAGAGTCTCCTTAGAAAGTCTGGATTTTAATATTTAGGCTATAATAATATTCTTTACTTTAGATTTTGAGATAAAAGTATCTAGATAACTTAATTAGTAAAGAAAGTTAATATTACCTTTATAGAATTTAAGCTTTATTCCTTCTATACTTTTTCTAATTAACTTACCTTAAGTAATAATATTATTATAAATTCCTATATTCTTATTCTTACTTACGTTAAGTCACTTTAGGATATATAATAGGTAAGGATAGATAATATTATAATATAGTATTTTCACTTAAAATATCTGAAACTATAAATACTTAAGAAACTAATTCTTAATACTTAGGAAATAAAGATCCAAGATATTGCTATTCTTAAATATAAAAATTATATAATTAAATATATAAGCTTAGTTATATTACGCTAAACCTCTAAAGATAAAGATATATAACTATTTTATACAATCTTCTGGAATCTCTTTAACTATCTAGAAATATTAAATAGAAGTAAATAGCTTCTTATTATTAAAGATAAGTATATAGGGTAACTTTTTATCTTTCTATATATTTTAAAATAGTATTTTAATATCTTTATAATTTTCTAGATACTTGAATATTAAGTCTAAAGATAATATAACCTTATACTATATAAAATTAAATAAAATATTAAGTAAGATATAATTATAATTAACAGCTTTATAGAATACTAAATATAGGCGTCAGAATAGAATATTAATATTAAATTAATTTTCTTATATATTAAGAAGCTAAATAGGAGTATTAAGAAAGCTGGTAAAAAGCTTATTACTAAGGCGTTTAAGATATTTAATCTATTAGACCTCCTAATTTTACTTTAAAATAAAGTTATTATTATAGTAATTTATCTCTATAATATAAGTTTACTTTAGTTTTAACTATAGCTTTCCCTAATTTAGATGAAATAAAACTAATTATAAAACTATATTAAATAATATAACTTCACCTATAAGCTAAATCTTCTAAGTAACTCTTACTCTTAATAGGGAGAAATCTATATATATAAATACAGAATATATCCTCTTAAGAAAAAATATAAAGTAAATAAAAATAGATGAAACTTTAAAATTAAACCTTAAGGATATATTAAATACCTAGTGGAATATATTATAAACTTCTATAATCTCTATAGGATGTAGATTTCCTTAACTTAATAAGTTATTACTATATAAAATATATCATTCAATAAAAAAATATTATACTTAAAGGATAATACTACTAAAGTAATTTAAGGTACCTAAACTTATAAGATTATAGAGGAGATATAAAAGTTACCCTCCAAAATATCCTCTAATTTAGAGATTCTAGGGATATAGATAAGGAATAATATTATATTAGTTTTAGATAATAAAATATTACCTATGTAACCTTCTAAGTTTATATTCTTAAAGAGTGATAATAATACATAAAAAGGATAGCTACTAATTTCTAAGGTAATTCTTAACTTTATATCTTGATAGATAACCTTAAACCTCTTACTAAAATTATTCCCTAAGGAGAATAATAAAAGGTAAGGAAAATCTTAGAATACTATCCTTAAATTGAACTTAACTGAAGATATAATTTTTAATAAAATTTATATTTAAATAAAAATACTTCCTCTGTAAATTCTAAATATAGAGGATCCTAATATATTACTTACTAGTTATACCCCTCCTACTTATTTAGTATAGCTATATCTAGATAATAAGAACGAAAATATTACCAGAAAGAGATTAGAATAAATATATAACTATAAAAACTTAGGTTCATCCTTATAAATACTACTAAAGTAATTACTATACTTTAGGGTATATTTTATATTCCTCTAGATAGAATATAACTAGAATATGTTCTTTAATATTTTTATATTTAATTAAAAAAAAGCCCTTAAGGAGGCAAACTATAAATATTATACCTTCTATTACTTTATCTTTATATTAATTAACTAAGTAAAGTAAATATAGATCTCTGCTATACTAGTTAGTAAGGTTTATATTAACTAGCTTTTAAAGTCTCCCAAAACCTACTAGAATATTAATTACTTACTAAACCCACTTCACTCTATTTTTATTAAGGTAATTATTACCAAAATTAATAAGCTTATAGAAATAGATATTTAGAAAGTAATTACTAAATATAAGGTAAAGTTAGAACCTATCCCTCTAAAATAAATATTTATATATAAGCTTAACTAAAATAGATACCTTAAGTATTATAAAGCTAAAATCTATATATAAGGTAATTTCTAAGAGAAGTATCCTCTTAAGTAGATATATACTATAACTTTTACCATATATTTCTTTAGAATACTAATAGTAATTATAATGTAATTTAACCTTAAGATCCACCAGTTTAATATTATAAACATATTCCTAAACGCTATATATAAACTAAATGATCCTTCTATTATATATTATATACTAAATAGTTTTAGGTTAAAAGGGAAGCTTATAAAACTTTACTATATTCTATATAGGCTATATAATATACCTCTACTATAATATAAGGAGTTTTCTTTAGCTTTTCTTTATTTTAGGCTATATCTAATAAGTAAAAACCTATATTTCTTCCAGATTTATAATAGGAAGATTCTTATTCTTTTCTATATTAATAATATTCTACTTCTATACTATAAGAACTATACTAGTAATACTAAGAAGGTAATAGGTAGAATTAAGTAAATATATAAGTTAAAAAACCAGAAATAGGTTAAATAGTATCTTAAAGTTAGAATCTTATATAACTATAAAGTATACTAAATCTACTTAACCTATAACTAATATATCAAGTATATAGTAAAGAAGTTTAACTTTATAGACTTTAAAGCCTTAGTAATATTATTATCCTTTATTTTATTTAAGAAGTATAATAGTAAAGTAACTTTCCAGGAAGTTAAAGTCTTCCAGAAGAAAGTTAGCTTAATTCTATATATATTAATTATAATCTAATCTAATATTACCTTTATATATACTCTATTATTCTATTTTCTTATAAACCTATCTTCTAAATACTATATAATAGTAAACTAGGTAATTTACTACTTTTACTATATATATTATCTCTTTATATACTTTAGTATCTTAGGAGGTAATAATATATAAATACTCCAGACTGTAAGTAATATTCCCTTTACTAATAATAAAAAGATATAAAAATTCTTATAAGATTTTATAATTTTCTTCTTTAGAAGCTTTATTTAGTGGAAGGTAATATACTAAAGTATTATAACTATATTAATAACTAAAATAAAGTTTCTAAATCTAAAATATATTATAAAGGAAACTATAATATTATAATAATTATTTACTAATCTGGATTTTATTTTAGACAAAATATATAAAATCTATTATAATAATTAGTAAATTATTTACCTTATAATTATAGAAAAGAAATATATAGTAATATATTATAAGAGTGTGGCTAAAGACTTAAGTAAGGGAAAGGCAAACAGTAAAAGGTAGGTCTCTGTAGGTTATAAGATTTCAACTTATATAAGCTAACTAATAGTAACTATAAGAAGCTTTTATCCTATAGTAGCCTCAGGCCCTATTAGTCACATAATCCTAGCTATCCTAGCTCTCTATACAGACTATAGAGTATATATCCTTACAATTATCCCCCCCTTCAAAAACCTTAGGCTCCAAAGCCTATAAACACCATATAGCCACTTTTAATACATAAGTTTACCAACTATTCGTCAGTAACTTAAAGCTTTTAATAAAGTTAAAATAATAGATAAAATAACAGTTGAGATAATAATTAAAATAGTTAAAATAATAGTTAAAATAATAGTTAAAATAATAGTTACAATAATAGTTAAAATAATAGTTAAAATAATAGTTAAAATAATAGTTAAAAATAGTTAAAATAATAGTTAAAGTAGTTAAAATAGTTAAAATAAATCATCCCACAGCTAATTAGACCATACAGCTTCTAATAGTAGATCAGGCTAATTAAAGTAAAAATTAATTCTTTAGATACTACTAAAGTATCTAACTTTATCCTATTATACTAGAAGCTTTATAAAGTCTCTCTAATAGTAAGATATTAGTATATATACTAATAATATAACTTTTTAGGTAACCTAAAGTATCTAACCTCTTCCTATTATACTGGAGACTTTAAGAGACCTTACTAACAGTAAGACATTAGTATATATACTGATAATATTAGAAGGGCCCCCTTAAAGTATCCTTAGTATACTTTTAGCGACACTCTCAGTATAGTATATATACTAATATTTCTCTTATTAAACTTCAGATACTATAAATACCTCTATATTCCAGCTTTAGTAAAAAGAAAGTAACTATATAAACTCTTTAAAGTCTCTTATTAATATAATATATATACTAACACCTATCACACTATAGTAATAACCTCTAGTAAGAGCCTCCTTAGGGTGCTTTTAGAATACTCTCAGTAATATTTTCCATATAGCAAAACCTCACTAGATACTCTCTTTAACTATATTTTATATAGGTCTCATTATAGTAGTAAGTAGCTATAATATAACCTAACTTACTATATATTTTATATATAAATATAAATATAAATTAGCCTTTAAGGTGAAGCTTCTTAGCTAGAGACTTATTACTAACTTTATAGTATATATATACTAAGCTAGTAGTATTATTTTATTTAGTGACTCTCTTATAAGTATTACTAGAGACCTTATAAAATTACAATATCTCCCAGAGATACTTAGCTACTAGAGCTATAGCTTTTAGTTACTAGTTATTAAACTTCTGACACTATAAATACTTCTATATTCTAACCTTAAGGTAATAAAAAAAGGTAAATATATAAAACCTAGATATCTCTAATCTAAAAGTCCCTAGAAACTTATAGATTACTAATTATTCAGTATAAAACCTTAGTAGTAATTAGTCTTTATATTACAGAATATAAAGTATACTATAGAAGTATAGTTTTTATAAAATAAAGTAAGTTAATAAGTAGTAAGTAAATACTATAAAATTAGTCTATATAAAGTCTAGTAAGATATATTAGTAGTTATAATATAATATCTAGAGGTTATATAATAATTTTATTATAATTTACTGAATCTTCTATACTTCTCAAGCTTCTAGCTATAAAATATAACTCTCTTAGATTACTATTAACTAATCCTTAATTTTATATAAAATAATATTTTTATAAAGGAAGCTACAGAAATAACTAGGAAATCATAAGTAATTTCAGTATTTATAAATTACTAAGGAAGCTATTAATAATACTAAGCTTACTAATAATATAGTATTAGATATCCAGTCTATTATAGCCTCTATAAATAAAGATTATTATTTAAGAAAATATATAAGTATTATTATAGTTACTATTACTATATTACTTAAGTTACTAGCAGCTATATTACTTACTTTAGCTATTGATATTAATATAGCTAGTATAGGAATTACTATATGCTCGCTAGAGGATATATTTTCGGAAGATATATTTTCAGAGAGTGTATTTTCAGAAGCTATATTTTCAGAAGCTAAATTTTCAGAAACTATAACTTAGAATATGATTATTCTTAATATAGTTACTAAGTAGTCAGTAGGTATAGTTATTCTTTATATAGATACTGATACTAAGTAGTTAGTAAGTATTTAATATAAAGTTATTACTGAAACTCCAGTCTTACCTCCTTAGAGAAGTAAAAGTTAAAAAATTGTAAGAGTATAACTAAAAACCTAGGTAAGAGAAAAATAAATAGTATAAAGTAAGTCTCTATAAATTATAAGATTTCAACTTATATAAGCTAACTAATAGTAAGTATAAGAGGCTTTTATCCTATAGTAACCTCAGACTCTATTAGTTATATAATCCTAACTATCCCAGCTCTCTATACAGACTATAGAATATATATCCTTATATATATTTCCACTATATAGAAATTCAGAATATATAGCTTTATTAAAAATACAAATTATAATCTTTTAATATAATTTACCTACTTATAGATTAGAAACTAGTAGATAATTTTATAAAAATACTTTTATATATAAAATTTAAATATTTTAGAGTATTTCTAAATCTCTATAATATTTCTATAATATTAAGATAAAGTAAAAATAAAATATTATATTGTAAATAATATCCAGAGGCTAAATATATTTAAACTCAATAGTCTTATAGCTAGAAAATATAACTAACTTCTAAGAAGTCTAAATAATATTATTCTAAAGGATATTAATTAAAATAAATTCTAGTATTTTATTTATATTTCTGGAAAGTAGCTATATAGCTATTAAGTAGTAAGCTAAATATAGATAGTATTACCTATAGAAGTAGGCTGCTAATAAAGCTGTTAATTACAAGCTGAATACTAGTTACAGTATTCTGTAAAGAAACCACCTTTAAGGAAGAGCTAGTATGCAACTTACTAGAGATACTAACCACTATACCAAAGAAGCCACAGGTTAACGCAACCTATTATATCCAACTGGAACTGAAGGACCAGTGGAGTACTATATAGACGGCTATCTACCCACTACTTCCTCTGCAAAAACTAAAATAAGAAACTACACCTACACTATCTGGCAGAAGATATAATCCAGCGTAAACTATAGCAGCAAGCTCCGCCAAATTTCATCTATACTAAATCTAAAGAATCTGTCGGTAGCGTAATGGCCACGGGGCCATTAGGGCCCCACGGCGCGCCGACCTTATGGCGCAGCCCAGTGGCGGAGACCAGCCACTGGTGACAACTGGCCACTAGTTGTCACCACCCGCCAGGCAATTGGTAACTAATTGCCCAGGGTATCTAGATCTAGCCCATGCGTAGCCTATAGGCTACGCACTATAAATATTAATATTTTTAACCCTATTAGCATACTATATATAATAATATATATAATATACCTTCCCCTAGTGAAACTAATACTAATTAGTAGTTAACCTTACTGTTACTACTTACTATAGATTAGTAAAGTTTATTTAGATAGAAATAATAATAGATGATTATTAGGTTTAACTTAAAGTAAGGTTACTAATCTCTTAATCTATTTAGATATTTTTAATAATAACCTCTTACTTAACTTAAGGTAAGATAATATTTCTTTAATAATTATACTAATATATCTTAATTCTGATAGCTAGATATTTACTTATACTTAAGATTAACTTATAGAAGAGATACTAAAGGTATTTTACGTAAGTACGTTTATTAAATACCTCTATTATAAAACTTACTAGACTTCTGTAGCGAAGGGATTTATAGTATTCTAAGTCTCTTTAAATCCCCTTATATTCTTCATCTTCTCTATATCTTTCTGCTTTCTTTCCTCTCTTTTCTTAATTAACTAACAGACACTCTCCCTCTCTAAAATTAAATTTTACCTATAAAATATTAATAAATAAAATTAGTAAATAGTAAAAATAGAGTTTTTTATCTTCCCCCTTCTCCTCTCTTTTAATTTATACCTCTTTATAATTTCCCTATAATTAGGAAATAATAAGTAAAATATTTAAGCTAGTGAAATTTCTTAGAAGATTTTTTAAAAACCTTAGTATAATAAGTAATATAATCCCTTTAGAAGTAAGAATATTAATAAAACAGAAATTCCTTCTTAGTAGTAAGATCTTTAGTAAATAAAAAGCTTTTAATTTTATTATAAAATATAATTCTAACTAAATTAATAACTAAATAGCGTAAATTGCAGTAATATATATATATAATTACCTTTTTAGCAGAAACCTCCTGAATCTCTTTAAAAATAACTTTAAGAATTAGCTAGAGGATATATAGGTTATTACAGATAAATAAATACCTCAGTATTTATAGAATATTCTCTTTATTTATAATATTAAGGTTAATATAAAAGGTAAGTGGATTTACTAGATTCTTATAAATTTAGTAAAGTAAAATAATATAAGAGTGTAGCTAAAGGCCTAGGTAAGGGAAGGGAAAGTAGTAAAAGGTAGGTCTCTGTAGGTTGTAAGATTTCAACTTAGTGTGGCTAACTGGTAGTGGCTATAAGAGGGTTTTTATCCTATAGGAGGTCTAGTAACCTTAAGCTCTATAAGTTACGTGATCCTAGCTATCTCAGCTCTCTATATAGACTATAGAGTATATATCCTTATAATTATCCCCCCCTTTAAAAGCTTTAGACCCTAAAGCCTACAAATACTACGTAGCTACTCTTAGTATATAATTTTGCCGACCGTTTAGCAGTAGCTTAGAGTGTGAAGATAAAATAATAGATAAATAACAGTTGAAATAATAGTTGAAATAATAGTTGAAATAATAGTTGAAATAATAGTTTGAAATAATAGTTTAAATTAGTAGTTAAAATGAGAGACTTTAAGTAATTATAAGAAGAGATTAAAGCTATAGGTATATTAACCTATATTATTCCTATAAATATATTAACCTGGGAGGTTAATAACCTCTCAGTGAGGCCTCCCTATACGTATATTAACTTATAAGGTTTTAATATATTAACTAGATATTTTAAGGTAATTACTAGAGTGTCTGACCTCTTTAGTATATTAACTAGATATTTTTAGGTAAATATTAGGATATCTGACTCCTTCTCCCTAAGGTATCCTATAGTAGATTAAGTATATAAAGCTTCCTATAGCTAATTAAACTACTAAGGTATAAGTAGATATTTACTAGTTATTTCGCTCCCAGAAAGAAGCTACTATTACTATATCTTAGTAATCTTCTAGCCTCAGGTTTAGTATAACCTTAAGGTTCTTTTAGTAGTAAACTTTTAGCAGTTAGGTAGTTATAGTAAACCCTTATAGAGTAGCTAAGTTTCTAGTAATATATATAAAATTTATTTTAATAATAAGTAGCTATTAAATAGTCTAACTTACTATAGACTTTATATATTTAAACTTTAAGGTAGAACCTCTTAGTTAAAGTTAATTTATTAACTATTTTACAGTATATATATACTAAGCTAGTAATATTATTATAACTAGTAGCTTTTCCTATAATATTACTTAAAGTATCCTTATAAAGCTATAATATCTCCCAGAAATACTTAGCTGCTAGAGTTACAGCTCTTAGTAGTTAGTTATTAAACTTCTAATACTATAGGTATCTCTATATTCTAACCTTAAAGTAGTAGAAGAAAGTAAATATATAAAGTTAAGATATTTCTAATCTAATAGTTCCTAGAAACCTATAGATTACTAACTATTTAGTATAAAATTTCAGTAGGGATATCTAGCTATTATACTAAAATATATAAAATATATTATAGAGGTATAATTTTTATAGGGTAGAGTTAGTTAATAAATAGTAAGTGAACGTTATAAAATTAGCCTATAAAAAATCTAGTAAGATATAATAATAGTTACACTACTAAGTTTGTAAGTTATATAATAATTTAGTTATAATTTACTGAATCTTTTATACCTCTAAGGTTTCTAGCTATAAAATATAGCTATCTTAGATTATTATTAGCTAATTTTTAATTTTATATAGAGTAGCTTCTTTATAAAGAAAACTATAAAGATAGCTAGAAGGTTTTAAGTAATCTTAATATTTAGAGGCTATAGATAAAGTTAGTAATAATAATATTAAGCTTACTATAAGTATACTACTAGAGAGGTATTTTACTACAACTTCTATAAAGGAGGACTATTATTTAAGAAAGTATATAAATATTATTATAATTATTATTATTATACTAGTAGCTATATTACTTAAGTTATTTATTTTAGCTACTTATATTAATATAGTTAATATAGAGGTTACTATATACTTACCAGTTAAGGACGTATTTTCAGAAGGTATATTTTCAGAGGTTATATTTTTAGATACTAAATTTTTAGATACTATAGGTATCTAGACTACTAATATAGTTATTTTTAATATAGTTACTAATTAGTTAGTAGGTGTTCGTTATAAAGTTATTACTGAAATTCTGGTTTTACCTCCTTAGAGAGGTAGAAGTTGAAAAATTGTAAGAATATAGCTAAAAGCCTAGGTAAGGGAAGGGAAAGTAGTAAAAAGTAGGTCTCTATAGGTTATAAGATTTCAACTTAGTGTGGCTAACTAGTAGTAGCTATAAGAGGGCTTTTATCCTATAGGAGGCCTAGTAGCCTCAAGCCTTATAGGTCACATGATCCTAGCTATCCCGGCTCTCTATACAGGCTATAGGGTATATATCCTTATAAATAAGTTTATTCTATAGACTAAGGAAGAAATCTAAGAAATAATTATAAAGTTACGAAACTTTAAAATACTTATTAATAACTAGCTAGACTTTCTTAATAATATTATTTTTACCTAATAGATATATTTTATAATTTAGAAGTAATAACGAAAAGTAACTTATTAAGACTTTATAAAACTTAATATTCTTTTAGCTACCTTAAGGAATTAGTTTTAAGAAATATCTTAATAAATAGAAAAATTTATAGTTAACCTACTATTATTAGTAATAAATATAACTTCTCAGTAATAAGGATAATTTAAATAATAAGACCTTTAACATTAATAAGAATAATAATCTCCTTATAACTAGAATTAATAGTATAAACCTCCTGTTTCGCCCCCTATAGTATCTTCTCTATATATTAACTTTATAAATAATTACTAAGAGACTAAATTTCTTCCTATAGATATACTAATAGCTAAGAATATAACTAATTTAATAAAAATATATAACTTAAAGATAAAATATAGAGAAGCTTTCTATAATATCTTTAAATTAAAAATTTATATTTTTAGAGATTATTATTTAAAGTTAGATATACTGAACTATATATAGGCTGGAGTCTTTTTAATTATACTGAAAAACCAGATTCTTAAATATTATTTTAACTACTTTAGTAATCTTCTTAATTCTATAATACTTTATAATATAGCTTACTATATTAAGAATTATTTTAAAAGTGATAAAAGTTAATAGGTTTACCTTACTAACTGGCGTAATATAATAATCAGAAGTATTATTACTAATAACTAAGATAAAATAAGAAAGAAGATATTTAAGATTCTTTTTACTAAGCTAATATATATTTAGAGAATCTTCCCTCTTAAATAGTATACTAACTTTAGCTTCTAAAACTATCTCTTAAGTATATACTGAGGGATATTAGAATATTAATTAACCCTCTTTAGCCTTATAGTAATATATTAGGAAGTTTATAACTAATTATAATTTACAGTTAGTATAGCTATAAGCCTCCTTTCTATAATATCCTAATATATACTTAAAGATACTAATAATCCTAAAGGATCCTTATTAATTAGTATAGATTAATATTAGATTAACTAGATATATAACTTACCTTAGAGCTTTTACTAAGGATATAAATATAGCTATTAAGGATACTTCTAAATATTATTCAGAGGAGGATATTACTTAATTTCTACTACTTTATATAGCTAATTTAATAAAAAATACTATATTTATAGTAAATCTAACTATTAGTTAATAAGATATTTTCTTAAGGAGAGAAGAGATTTCTATAATTAATATAAATTTAATTTCTATATAGTAAATATATTAGTATTTACTTATTACTATTTTCTTATATAGTATAAGGAAGTAGAAAGCTTAAATAATAATCCTGGAGGTATTTATAAGACTACTATTAAAGATAATATAGTAGTATATTACTTTTAAGATTACTAACTTAAGGATTAACCTAAAATATCTAGTTCTTAAAGTACCTTTTTAAATAATTTTATAATTTCTTATTTTAAAGAATAATCTATATCTCTAGATAGTTAAAAAATTATAAGGATCCTCTAAAATTAAGTGGTAACCTATATTCTAACGAAAGAAGATAATATAACTAAGGAAATTACCACTCTAGTATCTATATTTATTCTTAAAGGATACTATTGAGATATAGTTTTCTAAGAAATTTTACCTAATTTAGATGCCTCTAGTTACTTTATAGTTAGCTACTTTTAGTTTAATATTTTAAAATAAACTATTCTTCCCTCTATTTTCTTAAAAACTTCCAGAGGAGAATGAATTTCTATTTATTTTAGAGAAGGTAAATTTATAAAAATAATAGGTATAATTAATATACTTATACTACTTAGTATAATAATATTTTATATAATTTCTTACGAGATCCTATTTCTATTATATCTTACTAATATAAATTACCTAAATATTATTTTTAATAATATTTATAATTAGTTATATTAAAATAAGAAAGTTATTTTAGTTATATATAAATAGGAATATTTA
Organism: Colletotrichum lindemuthianum; assembly: GCA_001693025.2. NCBI lineage: Eukaryota > Fungi > Ascomycota > Sordariomycetes > Glomerellales > Glomerellaceae > Colletotrichum > Colletotrichum lindemuthianum. Next base: position 121,131 of record MASP02000085.1, on the reverse strand, counting down.
TAGATATTATTAAATAAGGAGGAGATACTTACTTTCTTATACCTAATAGAGATAAAGATCCGGAGACTTTATTATTACTTTCGATATCTATTTATTATATATTTTTAAGAAGTTCTCTATAAAGCTAGATATTTAGTTAATTAAGAAGCTTTTATAGCTTTTAAAAAATACTATTATTAATATTAGATATATAATACTGCCTTCTCTTAATTTAGATTTACCTTCTATAATAATATTAACTTTGACTTTAAAGTTATTATTAATATCTTTTACTTTAAGAATAACTATTATGTTCTTTATATTATTAATATAGCTATAGCTTTTAATATTACTTAATTTCTACGTAATATTTTAGTAAGATTAATATAGGAAGCTTTTAAGGTATATTAAGTTAATATTTACCTAGGTTTATTTAATTTTATTTCTATTAATACTGAAATAAACTTTCAATCTGAAGATTTCTACTTAGAAGTTAAAATAATAAACTAAACTATTAGAATTATATTTATTAAGATTTATAATAGTATTAGTAAGGTAGAATATTACTATATTCTTCTCTATTATATATATAAGATTTACTTTTAAGAATATTTATTATTATTATAAAAGTACTATCTCTAAACTGCTTATAAGTTAATAAATAATATTACTAGCCTAAATAGTCTTATATCTATACTTCTTATCTTTGGAGTCTACCTCTAGCTTACTGAGGACTCCACTTTATCCTTAGAGATAGTCTTATAAATATAGGTAGTCTAAAAGGTAACTAAAGCTATCTACTGTAAGTATATAAAAAGAATTATTAATATTATTACAGCTATTTATAATAGTCTTAATATATTATAAGTTATAAGCTTTCCACTATAGTTTCTTATATATATATAGTAAAAAAAGAAAGGTAAGTAAGATTTCTTCTACTTACTTACTGTTTATAGTAAAATATATATTATTAACTTTCCTTATAGTTTTTAAGAGTTTTACTTAACTACTATAAAAATATATTATAAAAATAATAATAATTCTTCTTAACTATATATTTTAGTAAAAATATAAAAATACTTTTACTATAAATATAATAATAGTAATATTAATAAAGTTAGAGATTCCTCTTTAGAAGTTTTACCTATCCTAATTTTATCCCCTATTATTCTTAAACCTCTAAATATCCTAGATGTAGTAAAAGATAATAGTATTCTTCCTTCTTATATTAAAAGTAATATACTGCTACCCTCTAATAAGAATAAATATACTAAATATTAGAAAACTATAAAGCTATTTCCTAAATTCTTAAAACCTATATTTAATTAGGAAAATCTTTCTTAATAAGAAAGTAATTAAAAAAACTAATTTATAATCTTCCTTATAGTTAAGAAAGAAGTTAATTTAATTCTCTCTTAATTTCTCTACTAAAAAGGAATTATTATTATTTCTAGCTTTTCTTTTAAAAAGTTAATAAAGAAGAAAGTAGGAAATATTATTAATAATAGTATAATTAAAATTATTTAGTATAATTCCATTCTTTATAAAAACTATATTATTTTTAAGTTTTAAATTATTAATATAATTAAGAATAAGAATATTAATTAAGTATATAAGAAGTAAAAATTTATAATTTAAGGTTTTAAAGATAATAGGAAGTTTAAAATTCTTATTTAGTTTTCTATAATTTAGAGAAGTAGCTAAAGATTAATTATAGTTATTACCTCTATATTAATAAAAGATAAAGGTTTTCTCTTCTAGCTAAAAGATATTATTTAGGCTTATATTTAGGCTAAAACTAAATTTACAAGATATATTATAGTTAAGTTACTAACTTACCTTAAAGGTTAATATCCTCTAGAATTTATAATAATAATTATTAAACTACTTTATAGTTTAGCTGAGGCTGGTATCTACTAGTAGGTAATATACTTAAAGTATTTTAAAGGATAATCATATATAGAGATATTTATCTATGATTCTTACCTCCTTATTTTTTGACCTAATAATAAGGCGTTTAATGTAATTAGTATATAAATTAATAATACTCTTAGTTTTTCTATTACTATTTTTACTTAATAAGAGGATAAAGAACTAGCGAAAGTCTTCCTTATAGTAAAGTTTAAGATCTTTCTTATAAAGTTAATATTACTAGTATTTAACAGTAGTATACTTTCCCTCTAAGGTGAAAACTTCCTTCTTAAATAAAAGAATTAAGGTTATAAGCTTACTATTATTAATATTCTTATAAACTCTAAGATACTTAAGAGGATCTATATTAAATAATATGCGTATAGAGTATATATTACTTTAATTTACTAGCCTGAGGTATTCTTTAACCTCTTACATACAGTATAATAATAATAACCCTTTAGTAATAATATAATTACTCTTAATAAGTATATTAAATAGTAAATAGAATATTTAGATTAAGGGTTAACTTTTATTCCTCTTAACCTCTCTAAAGTATATCTCTATATTTTTATAAATAACTTCTTTACTAATAATATTAACCTATTATTTTAATTAGAATTTACAATAATTCTAGGCTAAAAAATAGCTATTAGCGAAAGTAAGTTTATAATTTAAGGTAGTCTAGCTTATTATTTTTTAACTAAAAGTAAAAAAGTAACTAGAAGTATACTTACTTTAGAAATTTATATTATAGTTGCTAGTATAAACTTTATATATATTATTACTATATCTTTATAAAAGAGTATAACTTATTATAACTTTCCTTCTATTTCTATAATTATCTATACTAACTTATATTTATTATATAAGTATCTTATAAAGCTTAGTATTATAAAAGAGAAGAGGCTTATAATTAATATTATAGTTTTAAGGTAATTATATAAATATTAAGAACTCTTTAAGGTATAGTGAATTAATAGTGAGGATAACCTTACTAATATCTTTACTAAAAAGTCCCTAAATTATATTCTAGAGACATTTATTAATATAAATAATATAATAGTTTATATAGAGGAATAGGTTACTTATTTAAAATAAAAGGAGGAAATTTAGAAGATTATTCAGTTAAAAGATATAGATTATTTAATTAATTTTATCTTATATATAGAAATATAGTATACTATAGTTAAAAAGTAAAAAGGAAGTTTGCTAGTGTTAGTAGTATAATAGCTATAAAGCTATTAGGATCCTATAATATACTAACTATATAATATAGCCTAGTGGCAGAAACTAGCTACTAGTGATAACTAGCTACCAGTTATTACCACCCGCCAGGCAATTAGTAACCAATTGCCTAGGGCACCTAGATCTAGCCTATATATAGCCTATAGGCCACACACTATGAATATTAACACCTTCAACCCTATCAGCATACTGTACGTAATAACATATACAATATACCTTCCCCTAGTGAAACTAACAGAATCTTTAGTAGTATAAGGAACTTAGTAAGTTAGTTACCTCTACTACTACTTAATTATATATTAGAAAGATAGATTTAGGTAAATTCCTCCACTCTATTAGAGTGTAAGATAGTCCTTATTATAGTATATATACTACTAATAGTTACTAACTAAACTAAACTCTGGAATATATCTTACTTATCTATCCTACTCTATTAGAATACTAAGACTATCTAATAAAGAAAATCTAAAAGTGCCCCCTAGGAAATAGTATCCAGCCTGAAGTATTTATTAATATCTTATTATATTTATTAGTAAGATATATAGCTTAGATAATATTGGAGGCTAACCTCCTTCAGTAATATTCCTCTATTAATATAAAATATACTATTATACTTTAGAGTGTAAAAGCCCTCCACCTACTTATTAAAATCAAAAAACCCTAGAAAACCCAGCTAATAGGTAAGACCAGCCAAGTATTAAACTAACTATAAAGTTAGAATTAAGCAGCCAATAATCCCGTTATTAGCCCCAGAGGGTAAAAGTCACACAGATAGCAGCTTCCTATTAACGTTAGCCACCCTATAATAGCTACTACCCCCAACTAGCCACCCAGTTTCCATATAAAACCAGCGATTTTAGGAATTTCTATCTCAGTAAAAAATAAGTAAAGAAATTTAGAAAAACTCTATTACATACTCTAAGTATAATAAAGTATAGTAAAAATATTTTAAAATTTATAAGCTTTATATATATAGTAGATTTCAAGTATTTAGAATAATATTAGTATTTACTACTATCTTATATATTATTCTTAACAGCTAGTAAGTAATCTTTTAACCTTAACTATAATAGAATATAAAAAATCCACTTATCTAAATAGCGTATTTGAATATTAAGAATATAGTATACTTTCAGTATAGAAATATATTATCTATAATTACTTATATTATCTTAGTAGTAAGTAATCTACTAAAAGATATTTTAGTAGAAGAGTATTATATATATCGTTTATTCTGAAATTTACTCAATAGAATTAGATATAAACCTTCTAAGATATAGAGTATAATATAGATTTTAGTTAAAGATTAGTATTTTCTTTAAGTTCTCTACTAAATTTATTATAAAGGTAGCTTTAATATTAATAGAATTTCTATATCGAATTTTATTATGTTAATATATTAAGTAAAAAGTCACATCTTAGTTTTTATAAATGATATAACTATATTCTACAGGCTTTAAGGTATATAGGAGATTTTCTTTAGATTTATTAACATTTTATGTACTAAGATAAAAGTATCTAAAATACCCTGTTTTGTATGGGAAGTGGTAGTTAGTTAGGAGTGGTGGCTACTATAGGGTGGCCGACGTTAATATTAAGTACCTTAACCCACTTAAGTTTATACGCCAGTAAATACTATACCTCCAGAAGCTAAATATAGCTATTACAGAGAGACAAGAAATAATCTACCTACTAGCTTAAAATTAGCTTCTATAGCTATCTATAAGGAGGCATTATAGTAACCACTGGAGTAAATATCTAAAAATTAAGTTTAAGGATATTAGATCTTATAGCCTAAAAGCTACCCTTCAGTATAGCCAATAAGTAGATACTAGCAGAAAGTAAACTAAACCTTATAACTTTACTTTACGTAATAATATATTTGAAAAGTAGGCTTCTAAAAGACAGGCTTAATTATATCCAGTAGTTACAGTAATATTATCTATAAACTTATACTAATTATAAGGAATTAGTAGAAAGAGATTATTATTCTATTTACAGATAGAGTTAGTAGGATAGAAAACCCTAGAACCAGTCTTCACTCAGCCTCTAGCATCCTCTATAAGGAAGAATACTAATAGTTAAGTATAAGGAATAACTATATAAACACTATTCTAGGTTTACCCTACGTTTATTCACACTATAGCTCCAGGCTTCTATACTAATATAAGTATTTAGGTGTAAGGATATAGTCCCCCATAGTCTATATAGAGCTGGGATAGTTAGGATTATCACGTGACTAATAGAAGCTTAGGGCTACAGGATCTCTATAGAATAAAACCTTCTTATAGCTACTACTAGTTAGCCTACTAGGTTGAAATCTTATAACTTATAGAGACCTACTTTTGCTACTTTCCCTTCCTTTACTTATAACTCTTATAATTTTTTAACTTCTACCTCTCTGAGGAGATTAGACTGGGGTTTCAGTAATAGCTCTACGACGAACGTCTGCCGACCGATTAGCGTCTGCATAAAGAATAACTACGCCCGCCGACCGCTTAGCGACTGTATTAAGAATAATAACGCCCTAAGTTATAGCTTCCGAAAATTTAGCTTTTGAAAATATAGCTCCTGAAAATACACTTCCTGAAAATATACTTTCTGAAAATATACTTTCTAGTAAGTATATAGTAACTCCTATGCTAGCTATATTAATATAAGTAGCTACTAGTAACTTAAGTGAAGTAAATAATATAGTAATTATAATAATACTTATATACTTTCTTGAATAATAGTTATTCCTTATAGAACTTATAATAAAGTAGCTCTCTAGTAGTATATCTATAGTAAACTTAATATTATTATTACTATTACTAATCTTATTTATTACTTCTAACTATAGAAACTATTTAAAACCCCCTAGTTACTTATATAGTCTACTTTATAAGGATACCACTTTATATAAAATTGAGGATTAACTGATAGTAATTTCAGATAGTTATATACTATAGCTATAAGTTTCTGAAGTTTAAAAAATCCAGTAGGTTATAATAAAGTTATTATATATTCTTTAGATACTATAGTATAACTACTACTATATACTACTTAACTCTATATAGGCTGACTTTATAGTATTTACTTACTATTTATTAACTAACTCTATATTATAAGAGTTATATTTCTATAGTATACTTTATTCTTTTTAGTATAAAGACTAGTCTCTACTAATATTTTATACTGAATAGTTAGCTATCTATAGGATTCTAAATATATTATAAGTAGAGATTTTTAGGTTTTATACTTTTACTTTCTTCTATTACCTTAAGGCTAGAATATAGAGGTATTTATAGCGTCAGAAGTTTAATATTTAGTAACTTAGGATAGTAGCTCTAGTAGCTAAGTATCTTTAGAAGATCCTATATAACTTCTAAGAGGAGAGCTTTAGTAGTGTTAGGAATACTACTGCTAATAGTATAGTGAACTGCAGGATAACTAATACTCTAGAAAACTTCCTAGTTAAGAAGCCTCACTTTAAAAACTAGCTAATATATAAAATATATAGTAAGTTTAGTTATACTATAGCTATTTACTATTATAATAAGTTCTATATATTTTACTAGAAATCTAGTTATCCTATAAGGGTTTACTGTGACTGCCTAACTACTGAAACTGAGGGCTTACTACTAAAGGACCCTAGAGTGATATATAGTAGTAGTGATCCTCTTAAGGATAAATAACTAGCAAACGGTTACCTATACTTTAGTAGTCTGATTAATTATAGGAAACCTTATATACTTAATCTACTATAGGATACCTTACAGTATATAAGAAGAAGTTAGACGCCCTAGTAATTACTTTAAGATATCTAGTTAATATATTAAAACTTTATAGGTTAATATACTTATAGGGAAACTTCACTAAAGGGTTATTAACCTCACAGGTTAATATATCTATAGGAAGTCCTATTAACTTAATATAGTAATAGGAATATTATAGGTTAATATACTTATAGCTATAATCTCTCCTTATAATCGTTTGAAGTTCCTTATTTTAACTACTATTTAAACTATTATTTTCAACTACTATCTTAACTATTATTTCAACTATTATTTCATATTTAAACTTAGTGTTACTAGCGAATAGTTAGCAAAGTTATATATTAAAAGTAGCTATATAGTATTTATAGGCTTTAGAGGCTAAAGCTTCTGAAGGGGGGGATAATTATAAGGATATAGTCCCCTATAGCCTGTATAAAGCTAGAATAGCTAGGATTATTATATAACTAATAGAGGCCTAGGGCTACAAGGCCTCTATAGGATAAAACCCTCTTATAGCTACTACTAGTTAGCCCACTAAGTTGAAATCTTACAACCTATAGAGACCTACCTTTGCTGCTTTCCCTTCCCTTGCCTATAACTCTTATATTAGGGAATAGTAGGAAAAATATAAAATAAGGATTTTAAATTAAGTAGCCTGAAGCCTATAATACCTAAGGATAGTAAATTTATATTAAAGTCTGGCAGCCTTAAATAAGGAAGGATATAATATAGGTAAAATTGCAGGAACTAGAATCCCCTACCTCTAATTAGTTATATATAATTAGTTAGAATCTAGTATAGTAGCTGCATAACCCTATAGGTCCCTAGAAGGTTTAATAATAAACACACACACACACACATAACTTACTAGAAACTATTATATTTCCCGCGGAAACCTTCAATTTAAGGCTTATAAATATTTAAGTTATTAAACTTCTAGGTTTAGATAATATTCTACTGCTATTCTTACCTTCTGCCTTATATTCTTTTAACTCTACTTTATACAAAGTGAGGGTTTTATAAAGTATTACTTTCTTATAAGTAAGAATTTAAGGTAATATATTAGTAATTATAATTTAAAAGTAAATACTATATATTACTTATAGTTTTAAACTTATTTACCCACAGAGAGATAAGAAGTTAAAACCCTATATTAAGAATTAAACTTAAAGTCTATATATAAAGTTTCGTTTTACTTCTATATATAAGATACTTTATAAACTTAACCTTAACCTAAATATATATATATTATCGCAAAAGTTTCACTATAGTGACGTAGCCTTACATAGCTATAATACTCCATATACCCCCTACGCTTCATGCTAATATTAATCTATTAGCCTAATATTCAACCAACATATAAGTTTTATTCTCTTTAAATAAGGGCCCTTGTATTATATTCAGACTTAGAAGAATCAAGCTATTTTATTCTCTTAGATTATATGTATACTTAGTAACTTCTTTTTAATAGTTATAAGCCTAGCTTTTCCAATATCTTTAGTTTTCTAAATATAATATAAATATCTCTATTATCTATATATATCTACCTCCAGTTTTTTCTTTCTCTCTATTAAAGTTTCTACTATTATATTACTTATTTACCTTTACTATAATATCTTTATTAAAATCTACCACCTTAATTAAACTTAATAATTATAGAAATTTTCCTGCTTAATATATTACCTTTATAGTTAAAGTTAAAATTAAAAACCTCTAGAAGTATATTAATTTAAAGATATTCTCTATATTACCCTCCTTCCTAAGTAAAATTAATAACATCTCTTTACTTAACTTCTATCTTTATAAGGAGAATAGTAAATAAGTTAGAATATACTATATTAAATTATTTAGTTACTTTTACTTTGTACCTGTAGTGGTACCTAAGCCCTTCACCCTATATATAGTTCTAACTGTAAAATTTACCCAGTAATAGTATTCATGCTAATACTAGCTTATAACTGGTTTAAATAGTAATAAAATTACCTATTATCGTAGATAATTATACCCCCAGTTGTAATATTCAACCCTACAGTGGAGGAAGACCTTATAGTAATAATCTGTATAGCGAGAGTCTCAGTGAGGCTAGCTATATTAAATCATAAATATATAACCTTATTTATATTAACTTTTTAATTTCTAAAGTAGCTATTACCTTAGGAGAGAATAAGGAAGATAAGATTGAATAAGTATCTCTAACTAAATAAATAATAACCTAACTTCCCCTAGTATTTTAATATCTCTAATACCTCTAATACTTTCTATATTCTTAAATAAGAAATCTGTAGGCTTTTATAAACTTTATATAAATTATAGTATATTATATAATTTCTGTAAGTTAATTTAATTTTAATAAGAAAAGATATATAATATACTTTTTAAGTAAATTAATAATATAATTATAATAGATATTATAATTTCTATAAAGTAAAAACTTCTAACTACTAATAATACTTCTATTTAATTTCTAGTTTATATACTAAAATAATATTATATTTTAAGTTTAATTAGTTATCTTATAGTAATATAAAGGAAATATAAAAATATTATTATAAAAGTAAAAATACTCTATAATTCAAATATCTAAATAAGAAAACTCTAAAATATCCTCCTTAAAACTATATTACTTAAAATTCTAGAGATTTAGAATTCTCTTACTTTATAAGATTTTCTAAAAGTAGTAAGATATTATCTTACTTTAAAGTAAATTAACTATATTCTTAAAAATATACTAATAAAAGATTACTTTAAAGTTATAATTTAAGTATCTTATAATATTCTAAGATACCTAAAAACCAAGTTTTTAATGAATAATTTAATAATCTAGAAAAAGTAATATTTAGTAGTATTTATATAACTTTTATAGGTAAATTTAATAATAGACTTTATAATAAGTTTACTTATAAAAACTTTTTTTAAAGTAAGTTAGATAATTTTTACTTATATAATTATATTTACAGCTAGTAATTAGATAACTATATTTACCTTAAATTTACTTTTATAGATAAAAAGAATTATACTAATACAAATAAAATTACAGAAATTTAAAAAAAGTTTAATATTACAGCTTTTACTAAAGTTTATATTAAAGTAGCCTATAAGAAATAACTTACTATAAGGAATCTTAATATATTTTTACACTAGAATAGTAAATCCAAAAATATGTTATCTAAAAGTAAGATATAGAAGTTATAATTTAGTAATAACTTTTTAATAGTTATAGTCTCTAGTAATATTATTATATTTACTATTATAGAGAATAATCTATATACTTTTAATAGGAAGTTTAGTTTAATTACTTTTAAGTCTAAATTTAAAGTAGTTTACTTAACCTATATTTAAAACCTTAATATTATCTTTAGTAATATTATACTTAATAACTATAAAGCTTTTTATTTAGTAAATATTCTCTTATATCTTAAAAGGAACTTAATTACTTATAATATATTAGAATAAGTTAAGGCTGAAGCCTCCTTATATTTAATTATAATCTATAGTATAAGAATTCTTTATAATATTCTTAATAGTGTAAAGGAAAATAAGAATATTATTCTAAAGAATATCATCTATATTGAAGATGTTTATATAAATATTATTTTCGAAAGCCTTCTTAGAAAGTCTAAATTTTAATATTTAGGCTATTATAATATTATTTACTTTGAACCTCTAAATAAAAGTATTAAGATAACTTAGCTAGTAAAGAAAGCTAATATTATCTTTAAAGAATTTAAGCTTTATTCCTTCTATACTTTTCCTAATTAACTTACCTTAATTAATAATATTATTATAAATTTCTATATTCTTAATTTTACCTATACTAAGTAATCTTAAAATATATAATAAGTAAAGGTAGATAATATTATAATATAGTATCTTTACTTGGAATATCTAAAACTATAAGTATTTAAGAAACTAATTGTTAATATTTAGAAGGTAAAAATCTAAGGTATTTCTATTCTTAAATATAAGAATTATATAGTTATATATATAAGCTTAGTTATATTATACTATATCTCTAAAAATAAAGTTATATAACTATTTTATAGAATGTTTTGGAATCTCTTTAACTACCTAGAAATATTAAATAGAAGTAAATAACTTCTTATTATTAAAGATAAGTATATAGGGTAACTTTTTACCTTCCTATATATCTTAGAATAGTATTTTGATATCTTTATAATTCTCTGGATATTTAAATATTAGGTTTAAAAATAATATAACCTTATATTATATAAAATTAGATAAGATATTAAGTAAGATATAATTATAGTTAATAGCCTTACAGAATATTAAATATAGATATTAAAATAAAATATTAATATTAAACTAACTTCCTTATATATTAAGAAGCTAAATAGTAATATTAAGAAAGTTAGTAAAAAGCTTATTACTAAAACTCTTAAGATACTTAATATATCAAACCTTCTAACCTTACTTTAAAGTAAAAGTATTATTATAGTAGCTTATTTTTATAATATAAGTTTATTTCAGTATTTATAATAACTCTCCCTAACTTACATTGAATAAAACTAATTATATACTTATATTAAATAATATAACTTTACCTATAAGCTAAACCTTCTAAGTAACCTTTATTCTTAATAGGAAGGAATCTATATATATATATATAGAATATATTCTCTTAAGAAAGAATATAAAGTAAATAAGAATAAATAAAACTTTAAAATTAAACCTTAAGAATATATTAAATACCTAGTGGAATATATTATAAACTTCTATAACCTCTATAAAGTCTTAATTCCCTTAACTTAATAAGTTATTATTATATAGAATATATTATTTAAAAAGAGAATATTCTATTTAAAGGATAATACTGCTAAAGTAATTTAAGGTAACTGAATTTACAATATTACAGAGGAAATATATAAGTTACCCTCTGAAGTATCCCTAAAGTTAGAAATTCTGGAAATATAAACAAAAAATAATATTATATTAATTTTAGATAATAAAATATTACCTATATAACCTTCCAAGCCTATAACCTAAAAGAGAGGTAATAATATATAAAGAGAGTGGCTATTAACCTCTAAGGTAACTTCAGACCCTATATTTCTGTAGGTAATCCTAAATTCCTTACTAAAGTTATTCCCTAAGGAGGATAATAAGAAGTAAGGGAAGTTTCAGAATACTAGCCTTAAATTAAATTCAGCTAAAAATATAATCCTTAATAAAATTCATATTTAAATAAACATACCCCCTCTATAAATTCTAAATATATAGAGTTCTTATATATTACTTACTAATTATATCTCTTCTACTTATTTAGTATAACTATATTTAGGTAGTAGGAAAGAGAGTACTACTAGAGAGAAGTTCAAATAAATATATAACTATAAAGACTTAGGCTAACCCTTATAACTATTACTAAAGTAATTACTATATTTTAGAATATATTTTATATTCCTTCAGATAGAATATAACTAGAATATTTTCTTTAATATCTTAATATCTAATTAGAAGAAGATTCTTAAGGAGGTAAACTAGAAGTACTATACCTTCTATTACTTTATCCTTATATTAATTAACTAAATAAAGTAAATATAGATCTCTACTTTATTAGTTAGTAAGTTTTATATTAACCAGCTTTTAACGCCTCTAAAAACCTACTACAATATTAAATACTTACTAAAATCACTTTATTTTACTTTTATTAAAGTAACTATTACTAAAATTAATAAACTTATAGAGATAAATATCTAGAAAGTAATTACTAAATATAAAGTAAAGTTAAAATCTATTCCTCTGAAATAGATATTTATATATAAACTTAACTAAAATAGTTATTTTAAATACTATAAAGTTAGAATCTATATATAAGGTAACCTTTAGGAGAAGTATTATCTTAGTAGATATATACTAGAACTTTTACTATATATATCCTTAGAATAGTAATAATAATTACAATATAATTTAAGCTCAAGATCTATTAATTTAATATCATAAATATACTTCTAAATACTATATATAAACTAAATGATCCTCCCATTATATATTATATACTAGATAGCGTTAAGTAAAAAGGGAAGCTTATAGAATTTTACTTTATTCTATATAGGCTATATGATATACTTCTACTATAATATAAGAAATTATCTTTAACTTTTCTTTACCTTAGGCTATATCTAATAAATAAAAACCTATATCTTTTCCAGATTTATAATAGGAAGATTCTTATCTTCTTTTATATTAACAATATCCTAGTTCTATACTATAAGAATTATATTAGTGACGCTAAGAAGATAATAAATAGAATTAAGTAAATATATAAGTTAAAAAACTAGAAATAAGCTAAATAGTATCTTAAAGTTAGAATTTTATATAACTGTGAAATATACTAAATATACTTAACTTACAACTAGTATATTAAGTGTATAGTAAAGAAGTTTAATATTATAGACTCTAAAGTCTTAATAATATTATTATTCTTTATTCTACTTAAGAAATATAATAGTAAGATAACTTTCCAGTAAATTAAAGCCTTCTAGAAGAAGGTTAACTTAATTCTATATATATTAATTATAATCTAATTTAATATTACCTTTATATATACTCTATTATTCTATTTTCTTATAAACCTATTTTCTAAATACTATATAACGGTAAATTAAGTAATTTACTATTTTTACTATATATATTATCTCTCTATATACTTTGGTATCTTAGAGGAAAATAATATATAAAGACTCCAGATTATAAGTAATATTTCCTTTACTAATAATAAAGAAATATAAAGATTCTTATAAAGCTTTATAATCTTCCTCTTTAGAAACTTTATTTAGTGAAAGGTAGTATACTAAAATATTATAACTATATTAATAACTAAAGTAAAGCTTCTAAACTTAGTATATACTATAAAGAAAACTATAATATTATAATAAAGTTTTATTAATCTAAATTTTGTTTTAGAAAATATATAAAATATTTACTATAATAATTAGTAAACTATTTACCTTATAATTAGAGAAAAGAAGTATATAGTAATATACCTCCACTATATCTAAATTCAGAATATATAACTTTATTAGAAATATAAGCTATAATCTTTTAATACAATTTACTTATCTATAAATAAAATACTAGCAGATAATTTTATAAAAGTACTTTTATATATAAAATTTAAATACTTTAGAATACTTCTAAACTTCTATAATATTCCCATAATATTAAGATAAAGTAAAAATAAAATATTATATAATAAATAAAGTCTGGAGGCTGAATATATTTAAAACTAAATAGCTTTATAGCTAGAAAATATAACTAACTTCTTAGAAGCTTAAATAATATTACCCTAAAGAATACTAAGTAATATAACCCTTAGTATTTTATTTATATTTCTGGAAGGTAGCTATATAACTATTAAGTAGTAAGCTTAATATAGGTAGTATTACTTATAAAAGTAGGTTACTAATAAGGCTATTAATTATAAGCTGAATACTAGCTGCAGTATTCTGTAAAGAAACTATCTCTAAAGAAGGGCCAGTATATAACTTACTAGAGACTATTATATTCCCCGTGGGAACCTCTAACTTAAGGTTAATAAATATATAAGTTATTAGAACCTTAGATCCAGATAATATCTTACTGCCACTTTCACTCTCTACCTTAGATTCTTTTAAACCTACTTTATATAAGGTACAAACCTTATAAAATATTACTTTCTTATAAGTAAGAACTTAGAGTAAAGTATTAGTAACTATAATCTTAAAGTAAATACTATATATTATCTATAGTTTTAAACTAATTAGCATACAGAGAGGTAAGAAGTTAAAGCTTTATATTAAGAACTAAACTTAAAGCCTATATATAAAGTTTCTTCTTACTTCTATATATAAGATACTTTAAACTCAGCTTTAATCTAGGTATATATATACTAAGTATAGTACTAGTTAGTATACTTTAAAAACAGAGAAGATATATTTAGTTACCTAATAGTGGCAGCTACTTTTCCTTCTATCCTTTAGCTTTTATATCCTTAATAACTTCAGCCTCTATATAAATATTAGTAACTAATATAATATATATATAAGATAAGTAGTAAGAAATATATACTACTTATAGCCTTACTGCTTTTTATATATAGATAGAAAGGTTAGAGAATTAGACTCTGAATTATAGTTATCTAAATTCCCTCTATTTTATATAGAAACCTTATCTTTACTTTTAGTAGGTATAATTTTCTACCCTATAATTTACTTAGTTAACTTTATAACTTAAAGGCTAATCTTAACGTAATAATAGAGAAACTATTAATAGTAACTTAGAAAATAATATATTTTTATTTAAGTCTAACTATCTAAAGAAGATATTAAAGAGGCTATTTTCCCCCTCTACTTCCCTATATTTTTACATTAAAGTAAGAGTAACTTTTACCTTAGCTATTATAGCTATATACTTCTTATATATCTTATAAGATACTATTTAATTAGAAGTATTAATACCTTTAAAATAAGTTATTAAATTGAATAATATAAGTTAGAAACTGTTCAATAAGGTAATTAAATGTAAATATAAAGCTAGGGGTATATATAATAATATTGTCAATATTATTAAGAAAAGAAAGTTAAGAGGTAACTATATTAGAGATCTTAATATCTAGCAGCTACCACTTTAACCTCAGAATCTCAGCTAATAAGAGGCTGCCACTTTAAAGCTTACTTTAATTACTAAGGCTGCAGCCTCTGAATATACTGGATTACTTATAATAATAGCTATATAAGGAAGAAACCTACTATTATTCTGTTATAATAATAATATAATATAACCTTTCATTATTTTTCTTTTATTATACCTCTTCCTACGCCTCTCTTTAGAAGTTTAAAAATATATATTTAGAAATCTCTCTTTTATTTACGTTAAAAGGATCTATTTAGACTTATATAACACTTTATTTTAGTCTGGAGGAATATGTTACGAAGGTTTTACTATAGTAATATAGCCTTATATAGCTATAATACTCTATATATCCCCTATACTTTATACTAATATTAATTTATCAGCCTAATATTTAACTAATATATAGGCTTTACCCTCTTTAAATAAGGGCCCTTATATTATATTTAGATTTAGAAGAATTAAGCTATTTTATTCTCTTATATTATATATATACTTAGTAACGTCTTCGCAATATATATTAAGTATAGTATTAGGTAATATACTTTAAAGATAAAGAAGATATATCTAATTAGCTAATAGTGGTACCTACTTCTCCTTCTACCTCTTAGCTTTTATATTTTTAGTAACCTTAGCCTCTATATAAATATTAGTAATTAATATAATATATATATAAAATAAGTAGTAAGAAATATATACTATTTATAGTCTTACTACTTTTTATATATAGATAGAGAGGTTAGAGAATTAGACTTTAAATTATAGTTATCTAAATTCCCTCTATTTTATATAGAAATCTTATTTTTACTCTTAGTGGATATAATCTTCCACCCTATAATATAATTAGTTAACCTTATAACTTAAAAGTTAATTTTAATATAATAATAGAGAAACTATTAATAGTAACTTAGAAAATAATATATTTTTATTTAGATTTAACTATCTAAAGGAGATATTAGAGAAGCTATCCTTCCCCTCTATCTTCCTATACTTTTATTTTAAAGTAAGAGTAACTTTTACCTTAGCTATTATAGCTATATACTTCTTATATATTTTATAAGAGACTATTTAGTTAGAAATATTAATATCTTTGAAATTAATTGTTAAATTAAATAATATAAGTTAAAAACTATTAAATAAGGTAATTAAAAATAAATATAAGGCTAGAGATATATATAATAATTTTATTAATATTATTAAAATAGGAAAGTTAAGAGATAGCTATACTAAAGATCTTAATATTAAGTAGCTACTATTTTAACTTTAAAATTTCAGCTAATAAGAGGCTATCACTTTAAAAACTTACTTTAATTATTAAGGTTGCAGTCTCTAAATATACTGGATTACTTATAGTAATAGCTATATAAGGAAGAAACTTACTATTATTCCATTATGATAATAATATAACGTAACTGTTTATTAATTTTCTTTTATTATGTCTTTCCCTAAATCTTTATTTAGAGGTTTAAAAATATATATTTAGAAATCTCTCTTTTATTTACGTTAAAAGGGTCTATTTAGATATATATAATATTTTATTTAAGTCTAGAGGAGTATGTTATAAAGGCTTTACTATAGTAATATAACTTTATATAGCTATAATGCTCTATACGCTCCCTATACTCCATACCAATATTAATCCGTCAGCCTAATATTTATCTAATATATAAGTTTTACCCTCTTTAAATAAGGGCCCTTATATTATATTCAGACTTAGAAGAATTAAGCTGTTTTGTTTTCTTAGATTGTATGCATACCTGGTAACTCCTTCGCAACATAATATTTATAAAGCTTTATTAATATATTAACTTAGTACTTTTCAGCTAAAAATCATAATATTAACTATAAGAATGCTATAAAGGAGGATGTTATAATAATCTTTATCTATATAGTATACCAGGTAGCCTTTTATATTCACTTAGGCCTCTATAGCCTGAAACTGTTTAAGATATTCAAAGGTAACTTTAAGAAGTAGCCTATTAAAACTTGGTAACTAGCTAGTTTCTATATTAATTACTGGTTTAGAAACCACCTTATAGCCTATAGTATAAAGGTTAATATAAGTGGCAACTAGATTTATATAGTTTTATATTAGTTTACCTAGTAAGAGAAGTTTATATTATAATCTGTAAATAAATTAATAATATTAGTAAATAGTATAGCCTCCTTAGAATTAACCTTAAGAAGTATTCCAAGTGGATTAATAACCTTATAATAATAAAGTTGGATTTTATACTGCTTCTCTATAATATCTAACTAAGAATTAAAAGTATTATATTAGTAATATTCTTACTATAAGAGGTTAAAGAGAGGTATATGTTATTTAACTGGCTAGCTTATATACCTATAGCCTATAATAAGAAACCTTTATTATAACTATTAGTTTTACCAACCTTCTGTTTCTTTATCTTAAAGCCTCTCTAATTTCAGGAGGATTACTAAGATTATAGCTAAAACTAACTTAAATATTATAAATATCCTCCATATATTACTACTTCTATCCCTTTTAATAATATATTTACTAAGTATACTATGGATCTTATAAAGCTATATAATAAAACTATAAAGTATAATAGAGGTCTTTATAATATCCTTAAGTTAAAGATTTATATATTTTATAATTACTACTTTAAGTTTAGTACCCATAATATATATAGATAGGGTTTTTGTTAATTATACTTAAAGATAATGTTTTTAAGTTTTATTTCAACTACTTAAGTGACTTAAATATTAACCTTATATTTAGTTAAATAGTTTAAAAGGTTAAATATTATTTTGAAAATAATAAGAATTAAGAACTTTACCTTTCTAACTGGTAAAATACTAACTTTTGGAGTATTATAGCTAAGAATTCTAATAAAAGTAAAAAGGAGGTCTTTAAGCTTCTTATTTTAAAGTTTATATATATCTAAACTTTTCCTACTAACATCTAAATAAATAATATTCTTTACCTTCAGCTTATAAGTATATACTACAGTATACTAAAATATTAGTTAGCTTTCTTTAGCTTTATAGAGATTTTCTAGAGATTCTGCAACTAATTATAATCCGCCGTAAGTAATATGATATTAATCTAAAAATATAATATATTTAAGATAATGGAAAACATTACCAGAGGGTGACTGGAAACTAATTGTTTTATATATATATAACTTTATATTTTAAATAGCTATTACCTACCTCTAATATTTATATATAGCTATAATAATTCCAAATACTATATATATAGTAAATTTAGTTACTAGTCTATAAGGTATTATTAGGGAGTAGCCTATAGCCTTCTAGGCTATATTACGTAACAGCCTAGGCTATAGCTATTAGGGCGCCCCTCGGCTATATAGGTAGCCGTGAGACTTTCCCCTCTTTATACACACATTCAGTATTACTTTTAGCATTATTACCTATAAGTAGCTATAGGTTATAAGCTTAGGCTATTTAATTTATTGCCTATAAACAAATAGCGTCTCTTTTTCAAATACCCCTACCTAAAATAACTAATCGATTTTTTCAAACCAAACGGTCCCTCCCCTGCCCTTTAATCGATTTTTCAAATAATCTGAAAAATAACGATATTTTCAACCGTATACCCCGCGGCCCTTAATTATCACTATAGCTAACTATTTTAACTACAGAATAGTTACATTAACTATTCCAAACCTCAAAAGTAAGTCCAACTGATCTTTATAGCAAATGATAATTAATATAATACTTTAAGTAAATAGGGTTAAGAAATATATTAACTTTAATATAGCTAAGCTTACTACTAATACCCCAGTATATATAATATAGAAAAAAATAGAAATATAATATATAACTTACTTATCTTATTATATAATACTCTAATTAATAACCTACTTAATACTAAGTGAACTAATAATAATAACCTATATATACTAATAAAGATATTTAAAAAGTATATTCCTAAGGTTTCGGAAGATACTATTAATATCCTTATTAATAAGTTTGCTAAGGAAAATACTTAAGACTATAAAACCCTTTATAATATATTAAAGTATATATAGTATCTTTAAACCTATATTATAAGCTTCTATAGCTAGAATATTAATTATTTCTAGGTTATTATACTTCTTAACTACTTTAAGATAAGGCTACCAGATATATATTATTAAGGGGGTGGGTTACGTAACCTTAAGCCTCTTAGGTTCCCCTTATATCTTCAGCCTCTAGCCAGCAACTCTTACGATAGATACTACTACTATAGACACTATAAATACTATAATTAGTTACACCCACAGATTATTAGCCTAGAGGCCCTCCAGGGAGCCCTTTTTACCTCTTAAAGCTATTTCCAACCTTTTATTTACCCTATTTTCATTATTAATAGTATTTTTTAATATATTATAAATTTTTTATAGTTTTCTTATACCTTCTCTCTAAAGTATAAGAAAAAGAATATTTTAACCTTACCACCTACACCATCTATATTATATATATTCTTTACCAAAAATAATCCTTTTATATTCTCTGTATTTTATATCCTCTGTATTTATTAATTACTATTTACACCCTCTATATTATTTAATTATCTTTTTAGTATCCTCCGCATCTTATATCCTCGGTATTATATTAATCTTATTATCTATATTCTCTATATTATTTAATTATCTTATTTAGTATCTTTTATACTTTATATCCTCTGTATTTCATTAATCTTATTACTTATATCCTTTATATTATTTAATTATCTTTTTACTAATATTCGCTATACTTTATTTAACTATATTCTTTATATTACTTCTCCTCCTTAATAACCTTCCTTCCTTCCTTCCCCCAGTTACTATAGCTACTAGTTATCACCAGCTTCCTATCCTCCAGGGCAAGGCTAACTACCGCCATTGGAAGCTTACAATTGAGGCTCTTTGACCCTAGGCCTCTTAGGCTCCCCTCATATCTCCAGCCTCTAGCCAGCAACTCTTACGATAGACACCACCACTATAGACACCACAAATACCATAATCAGTCACAGTCACACTCACATATATAAATATTATACTAATAATAATAAGAAGTCTAGATAGGCTAAAATTATTAAAACTATCTATATCCTTACTTAATATAAAAAGTAAAAAAATTAGATTTTACGTTATATAGAAAGATTATAACTACTAGCAGTAATAATATATTAGGTAATACTTTAGGTAATATTACCTTCCTAGTCTAGGCAGCCTTTAAAAAAGTAATATTAAGTATAATCTTGGCATTATAAGCCTTATTAATATACAGTCTTATTAGGGTCTCACTAAGATCTAATAGGTAAGTAATATCTATATTATTAATACTTTTAATAGTATTATTATTCCTATTACTATAGCTTTTAGCTTTACTAAAGTTAAATTAAAAGCTTATTCTATATTTAAGATAAATAATAATACCTTATTTATACTTATCTATTGTAAGTTATTAAGGTCTGCCACTGTTGCAGTTATATGTAGGTAATATCTGGAAGAATAAGGATATTTATTTTCTATAGAATCTTAGAGAGATAGTCTCTCTTAATATAGATATTCTCTAAGGAATTATAGGGATTAGTTTTAAGTAATACTCTAAAATATCCAGGGGGTTTCTATATTTCTTTTATGGAAATTATATATAGAAATCCAGATAATTCCTTAAATTATAGTTTCCTCAAATTATAGGGAATATAAGGAAATTTTCTGGAAACTTTAATAGCTAAAATTACTTAAGTTAATTTAAATACTATTCTGAATATTTCCTCCAGATAGTAGTATATTCCTTACTATTAAGATCCTAGGGTATTTATATATAATAATTACTAACTCTAAAAGATAATTAACCTAAGAATCTCCCTAGACTACTTAGTTTAATAGGTAAGAAATAGGTAAGCTCTAAAGAATTTTAGATATTCTATAATATAAAATAACTAGGGAATTTCAAAAAAAAGAATATAAATTTCTATAAAATAAATAACTAAAAGATATATAAAGTAAAGCTAATATAGATAGAATCTCTATAAATCTAAACTTATTCTACCTAATTAATAGGGGAAGTTTCCTCCTTAATTTTATTAGGCTTTTTCTTATTTCTCTCTAGTTAGTTTTTATTATTATAAATAGTAATTACAATTTCTAGTTCTATTTATTTAACTAGATTTCAGTATTATCCTTATTATCTATAACTTATATTATAAAAATTAACTACCTTACTTAGAATTTAAGGTTTATTATATTAAGTATCTATATCTTCCTTAGTAGCTAGTAGTATATATTAAAGACTGTAAATATTAGTATAAAGAATAACTTTAGCTATTTCCATATAGATATTAAAGTAATTAATTTTATTATAGCTAGCTATCTAATTTAAATTTTAGTTAGTATTTAGAATATCTCCTCCTGAAGCCTATCGGAATTATATTTATTTCTAAAAGTTACTGCTAATATTAAGTATTTTGAATAGAAAATATAAGTGGATAAATTTAATTATGTTAGTTTCTAGAAATTACTATTAAATAAAATTAGCTATAGCTTTAGCTATAAGGAATTCAATAGAAATTAGGAGGTTATTCCACTATAAGCTTATATCCTTACTTTTAATCTAAATAATAGGAAACTTAAAGATATTAATATAAGTAGTAATAGAGGAAATAGTAACTTTATAAAATAGTAAGTTATAATTAACCTGGAAATATATCTAGTAGATATATTTAGAAATTATAAGGAAGTTCTTAAGAGAATTATTAAATTTAGCGGAAGTTATAAAAAGCTAGTAATAAGCTGTGGGGATAGATTAATTAGTAATCTTAAGTTTTTTAAAGAATCTATTAGAGAATAGGTTAGTTTATTATTTATAAATATATTTACTGGCAGTTATAATTAGTATAGGTTTAGTAGTAAGTATCTTAAGTATATTCTAAACTATAGTAACTATATCTAATTATTTATAGAAGAGTTTAAAGATATTATTTATAGCTATTTCAGCTAAAATCTAACTATTATAATACTAAGTAATTACTAATTCAAATAGCTTAAGGCTTTCTATAGGTTTTATCTACTTCTTTTGAAAATTAGCTATATTCTATATTTAATAGTAATAGGGAGGAGAAAGAAGGAAAATAGTGGAGATATAGAAAGATTATACTTATAGAGTAAATTAAAATATAACTTTCTGTAATATAGCTATAGAATTAGCCTATAGTTTCTTAGCAGAAATATTAATATATTAGTCTTAATTATTCTAAACCTTAGGTTATTCCATTATATTAATTTAGATACTTATAGTATTTATATTAGTGAGGATATAGCTAGATATTAAACTGGAAGCTAGAAATACTAGATTCTATACCTTTTTACAGATAGGTTAGTTCTCTTAATATAGTTAGGTAAATATAGCTGGAGTTATAAAAATAAGTAGCTGTAAATTCTCCCTAAATATATATTAGATAGTAGCTAAATTGTTAGGAAAGCTAAAGAAGGTATTACTAATAAAGATTATTTAGCTACAGATATCTTTATAGAAATTTACTAGTCCTTATTTACTAAATTGTTTATAGAAATCTTTATTCTTATTAGGAAGTATCTCTATAAATACTATAAGGTTCTTACCTACTAACTTGATAATTAGTTAATTCTATCTTACCTCCATAAATAGTAACTGCTTAGAGATATATAAAATTATTTCTAATGAAATTCGGAGGTAACACAAAATACCTCTTATCTATTAGTGGAAGCTGAGTGGTATTTCTTGGAGAAAGAATAGTTATCCTATTATTCGGAGGAAAGATTTTAAGCTTTAGAGCCTTTAATTCCCCTATAAAAAATCAGTAACCTATAGGGGGTATATTCACTAATAAGATCTTTATATTCTGAAATTCTAAATTCTTCCTTCTGAAAATCCTAAATTCTATATAGTTACAGTTTATATCCCTTATAGGTAAAGTTAGCTTTAGATCTTCTAGAAATTCCTTTATAATTTTTATTATTCAGTTCTCCTAATTCTAAAATTTAATATTATACTATCAATAATTCTTCCTTAGCTTATTTAATTTCTTTCCCTATTTAGTCTTTCTCTTCTTTACTTTATTTAAAACTAACTATAAGTTCCAAAGCAGCTATAGCATCCATATCTATTTATATATTATTAATACTAAGCTAGTCTTTTATTTAATAAGATATTATATTTAAAGCTTCCCTTATTCTTTATAAACTACTATTTTCTCTATGATTTGTTCTATTTTATAATATTAGTAATTATCTTGATATTTCTTCCTGAAGCTATTTATTTTCTTTATAGATTTCCTAATATTACTAATTTAATAGAAGGAGTCCTTACTGAAGTCTGCCACTAAACTAGAATAGGTAACTAATACTACTAAATATATATTTATTATTAGGGGAAGATTCAGTTAATATACTAATTTCCCTACTTTTTCTAGAACTTTTATAAAGCTTATTATAAAAGAAGTAATTTTAGAGCTGTAGGTATATAAATTCTCCAGAAAAGAAGATATATAGTTAATATTTATAGTTAAATACCTTCTTTATAAATATTTATATTTTTATAATTAAAAAAGATACTTTCTTCCGGAAGATATCCTAAAGGGTAGCTAGAGTAGCTGAAGCTACTAAATTAACTGGAAAGTTAAGTTTAATACTATATAGAATCTTATTAGGATATTTCCCGGTAGAGTTAGATAGATTATTATTAAAACTAAACTGAAGTATTATTAGGTAATCTAACTACTAGGTATTTAGGTAATCTATTATAAATATATAAATAGCTATTTTAATAGTTTGGTTCTTATATTTAGAAAGGCTATTAATCTGTAGATAGTAGAATATAAATAATTAAAGTTTTATATTTATTACTTTCTATAGCTATATCTAGAAATTTAAGAGGATTTTAGAGTTACAGTCTGAAATAATTACCTACGGAACTTTCCAGTTTCTAAAGTTTAGTATTTAAAATACAATTACTATATAATTCTATACTATATAGATAATATATTTATAAATAAGCAGGAAAACCTTACAGAATTTATTACTAACTATCAGAAATATATTAAATAAGGGAAAATAAGGAAGCTTCCAGAAAGTATTAGCTGCCGGAATATCTAGTAAACTAGTTATAAAATCTATAGTAATAATATAAAATAATATTAATAGAAAGAGAATTAGCTAAAGCTTACTAATTAGTTTATATCTATTCTTAAGGAGGAATCTATATATAAGGTAGAATTAGCTATATATCTAAATATATTTAGTAAGTTAGAAAATATAGTATTTAGAAGATAGATTATATTATATATAAATATTCTTTTAGTTAAAATTATTCTTATAAGAAATATATTACGAAGGTTTCACTATAGTGACGTAGCTTCGTGTGACTATAGTACTCTGTGCGTCCCCTACACTTTATACTAATATTAATATGTCAGCCTAATATTTATCTAATATATAAGTTTTACTCTCTTTAAATGAGGGTCTTTATATTATATTCAGACTTAGAAGAATTAAGCTGTTTTGTTCTCTTAGATCGTATGCATACCTAGTGACTCCTTCGTAATAGTTATAAGCCTAGCTTTTTGGTGTTTTACGCTATACTAGACGACTTTGTCTCCCCCCTATACTACTAGTTAAACTATGCTATGCTGTCTATATGAGATCCTTCTTATAGCGTGAGGTATAATTCTTAAGGAGCTTTCCTAATAGCCCTCTTGAGGAGCCTTACGCTATCTCCTCTTGAGGTACCTTTACCTTACCTCCTCTCCTCAGGGGTGGTATTCTTATGCTGTTTCCTCTCCTCTTGAGGTAATACCTTATACTGTTATTTTGTTTCCTTTTAAGATCTTATATTATCTCCCCTCCTCTTAAGACTTTATACTGTCTCCTACCCTCTTAAAGTAATACCTTATACTATTATCTTACCTTATCTTCTCTCTAATAATAATAATAATAGGGTAGTATCCTCTCGAGATATCATTACTTTATCTCCTTAGGGGGTGGCACTCTTACACTATCTCCCCTCTTTAAAAATAATAGCAAAAATGCCTTCCTCTTGAGGTATCTTACGTTAAGTTTCCTACTCTTCCCTCCCTCTTCTTTATTTTACTTTATTTTAACTTTCTGAAGGTTTTTTTTAAGGTTTTTTCCAGACTATATATAGTTTATATATAATCTGGGGGGGTGAAGAGAACTTTAGTTTTAGCTAGAGCCTCTAGTCTCCTACTAACTAGAGTATAGAGTGAGGTTAGTGTCTGGTATACTAAGTACTGAGGTGTAGAGGGTATTCCTATACTCCAGAAGAGCTATTCTTAGGTGCTTACTATCCCAGTGCCTTTATATAGGTAGCTACACTATATAGTGTCTTTACGCCTATATATAAACTTCTACCCTACTGAGAGATCTTATGGAGGGGTCGCTATGAGTGATACTAGAGTAATCTGAAGAAGGCCTAGCCTTATTTTACCTGGAACAGCGCGGCCGTCTTGTACTGGGAATACAGCCGGACGCGGTAGGGGCATTGGTTTAACCGTAGCCTCGGAGGCGACTGTTCGTATGGCTACCCCACGCTATGGTCGTCCGAGGCCAGAAGGCCGCTTCGAAGGCTTGCTTCAATTACTGAGGCCGCAGTCTCTGAATATACTGGATCACCCATGGCAACGGCCACACAAGGAAGGAACCTACCGTTGTCCCGTCGCAACAATAACGCGACGCGACCTTTTGTCAATTTTCTTTTATTATACCTCTCCCTACGCCTCTATTTAGGGGTTCAAAGATATATATTTAGAAATCTCTCTTTTGTTCGCGTTAAAAAGGTCTGTTCAGACTCGTACGACGCTTTATTCGAGTCTGGGGGGGTGTGTCGCGAAGGCTTCACTATAGTGACATAGCCTCGCGTGGCTATAGTGCTCTATACACCCCCTACGCTCTATGCCGACATTAATCCGTCAGCCTAATATTCATCCGACGTATAAGTTTTACCCTCTTTAAATAAGGGCCCTTATGTTATATTCAGACTTAGAAGAATTAAGCTGTTTTATTCTCTTAGATTATATATATACCTAGTGACTCTTTCGTAATAAAATGTAAATAAAATCCTTCACTATAAATTTAGAAATATAAAATTAGTATTAACTAGAGAATTCTATATAGTAAAGAAGGTGATTTATAATCTTAAATAGAAGCCTGAAGCTATTATCTTATACTAAAAGCTAGCGGTAAATTAAAGTAAATCTGCAGTCCGCTAAATAGGTAGCTGTAATAGAGAACTAAAAGTTTAGTAATAACCTGATTTTAGTAATATAATAAACAGTCTAGTTATTCTATATTTTATCTAGCTTCCTATTATCTTCAGGCGGAATATAGGCTATCTGTATACAGAAAAGTATATTAGAAATAAGATTAAAGACCCTAGAAATAAAATACTATTCTAATTAAAATTAAAATAAATACCCAGCTGCTAGTATCAGCTGGAGATTACCTTATTTACTATTAGTTATAAATAGTATTATTTATATTATTACCCCCAGGGTAAATATATAGTTTATTAGTATAATTAACAAAATTTTGCAAAATAATTAGATAAAGATCCTGGTTTTATAAATTATCTAGATAAGATAGGTAACCTCCAGTTCCATTAGCTAGTACTATATCTCTACACTAAATAAATTCCTATTAATATAGAAAATTAGCTAAACTACTATAGAAGAAATATATTTACCTAGAATCCAGTTTTATTCCTTATTCTTAATATAGAAGAGTATCGCTCTAAAGTTATACTTATAGTATATATTAATCTATAGAAATAAAATACACTCTAAATTATAGTAAATAAGAAAGATATCTTAATAGAATACTAAATAAATATCCTTAAAACTGGTAAATTCCTTAGTAGTTAGTTTAAAAATTATTATAGCTAAGTAGTTTTTCTATTTAGTATCCACTACTATATCCTAATCCCTAGCTAGTATTAGTAGTATTATTTTATAACTCTGTAGTAACTTAATTCTAGAGGTATACTAAGGAATAAAATACTATATATAGCCTGTAGCTTCTTCAATCTACTATTTAAGGGCCGCCAGAATATTAGAAAAAACTATATTATATAAACCTTAAGTATACTCCTTAGTGTTAAACAGCCTGAAAGTATCTATCTGGAATTCAAAAAATTCTATAGAAGGAAAACTAATAAAGTATTTATTCCCTAATAGCTTTAAGTTATATTTATTAAATAACTTAGGGATAAATTGAAAATATTTATAATACTTCTCCTCTATAGTAGAGGTAACTATAATATTATTAATAAATCCTCAGGTAAAATCTTTATATAACTGGAGGATCTTATCTATAAAACGCTAGATATATATAGGGAAATTATAGAAGCTTATTAAGGTTACTATAGGTTTTTCTTACCTACAGTCGCTAATAATAATTAGGTATTCCTAGTATTCTTTAATAATTAGTATTTAGTGGACATATTACTAAGTATTAATAACTATAATAAACTTTTTGCTATAAAGCTTATAAATTACCTTAAATTAGAGGGATATTAGATATATATTCAGTATAGTAGTCCTATTAATAGTATAAAGGTTAACTACTATTCTACCTTTTTACTTATTATTAACTATTTCCTAAACTATAAATATAGAGGCTCTAAAAGCTATATAGAACTTAACCTACTTAAACTACCCTTGCAAATATATACTATCTAGCTTCTTATTTAGAAACTTCTGGTTTTTAATATTTATAGAATAAGGTTACTAAACTATCTTTTTTTTATAATAATTATCCACTCCCTTAATATTCTATCCTAATATTAATCCTATAAAAGTGTTATAAATATTAAGTTAATATTAAGGTAGCTTAAGATAAGAAAGTTATAAACTATTTAAAGAATTACTATAGTTAGTAGCTTATATTTAGAGACTTAGATTCTACCTTAGTATAATAATATACTATTTAACCTCACTAAGTAATTAGTTACCTATATTCTTATATCCACCTCTAGGGGGAATATCTATACTACCTATTAAACTATATCCCGGCAGATTTTATATATTAATATTACTGAAACTTCTTAGTTCCAGAATATTAATAATATAATACTCTAGAATATTATATATCTATCTAGTAGTTTAATAGTATTTTACTAGTAATTATTAACCTTCAGTATAAACCCTTCTCTATCCCTATCTATCCCTATCTATTAAATTAAAACTATAGAAAGTAATCTAACTATATTCACTATATTAACCTATAGGAAGTAGAGAATCTACATTAGAAGCTATAATTTAGTTATATTATCTTATCCTTACTTTAATAAAGTATCTAGATACCCTATAAGGTAGCCTAAGTAATACTTCAGAATAAAACTAAACTCTAATAAAATCTCAGCTTACTTAGTCTGTCGCTTTAAGATAAACTTTAAACTTATAGAATATTCTAAAACTTTATAGTTAGAAAGAATAGTAAAAAGTTTTACTATATTCTATAGTTCCACTAACTATATCTTTAAATATAATATAACTACTAATAGCTTCTTATTATAAATAATATAGTTTTATTAGGCTGAAGTTAGCTAGACTAAATAGTAAGTTACTATCTGCAGAATACTCTCTTTATCCTTCTATAATAAATAACCCCCCAGTATTATTCTAAAATAATCTACCTCTATTACTATAAGTCTTTTTAAATCCTATTAAACTATAACTAACTTTAATATAAATATAAATTTAAAAATATTAAATATCTTCTTATAAACTTTATCCTACTAAAATAATATTTTCTTCTATATTAGCTATATAAGAAACTTGACTAGGCTAGAGAAGTAATTTACTAAATTATAGTAGAAGTTTATAAACTTAAAGAAGCTTTAGATACTCTTAGTATTCTTAGGAACCTTCTACTTCTAAATAACCTTAATCTTCTTAGGGTTATATTATATTCCCCTTTCCACCTTAATAATAAAACTAAAATACTTTATTTTCTATATTAAGAACTTATATTTCTCGAGATCTAAATATAAGCTAGCTTCTTTCAGCTGCTTTAGAATCTAAAAAACTTTAGCTTTATAATTAGCTTATAACTTACAGCTATAAATAAGAATATTATTAAGATATACTATAATGAAATTATTAAGAATATCCTAAAGTATTCTATTAATATATTACTAAAATATAGTAGATATAATAATTAACCTAAAAAATATAATTAGTTACTTAAATAAACTAAAATATATCCAGAAGGTTATGTTACATTTATTCCTCTCTATAATATAGATCTTATAGAAAACCACCTAGATATTAACCTTTATAAACTATTTCACCTTAGAAAATAAATAAAGTATCTTCTTAATTAATGGTAATAAATAGTAATTATAAATACTAATAGTATTAAGAGCGTAATAGTTAATTTAGAATTATTATTTTCCTCCTAACTTCTTAACTAAAAGGATAAATATCCCTATAGTTAAGAAGCTAATTTATATCCAGCTTTTATCTATTAAGTTAGTAATTTAATATTATATCTTAAGGAGATACTCTTATAATATATTATAAAGTAGTTCTAAAGTAGATTTAGTTTAATTCTGTCTAGATTCTTCTTAAACTATATATAGTAATTAAGGATCCTCTAGTGGGATAGAAAGCTAGAGGCTTTTTCCTTATTAAATAAGTTTATAAAAGGAATATAGATTTTTAGTAAGATAAATACTAGCTATTTTAGAGTTATTAGTAATATAGCAGTAAGAGCTATATTAATTTATACTAAATTAGCAGCTATTTATTTATAACCTCTCTCTCTTATATTAAATAATGTAATTACTAATAGCTTAATAAAGTTAGTAAATCTCTCTATATATATACTTTTTAGAATATTACTAATAACTAGTATTATAAAGTTACTAACTATATCTATTCTTATTTTATTCCTTATAGAGTTAAGAATAACCTCTCAGTATTATAATTATAGCTTCCTAAAAATAACTAACTATACTATATTCAGAATAATATAGAATAAAGTTTCAGATATTTATCCATCTAGATTAATATAGACTCTAGCTATCTTAGTAATAACTATAACCTTACTAATATTCAGAATAATCTCTAGCTAGTAAGATTATAGGAGGTTAATAATAGTAAGGTCCCACTAGTTTATAAACTTCTTACTAACTACTTTATAATAGTTATAATTACTATTAATTTAGATAGAAATAAAAGACTTATTAACTATTAATATAGAGACTAGGAAGAGTAATTTATCAATCTAGCTTTATATCTCCCTAGTTTTATCTATTACTATACTAATATTACTAGTAGTTATATTATTTTACTTCCTAGAGAGTTTCTTCTGGAAGGTTATTCTTTTCTCTTATTATCTATAATTTCCTTATCCAGCTGTAAAGTCTAAATATTAATATTTAGAGCTATAGGAGGGTAAGTAAGGTATAGCTTATATTCAGTAATAAAACAATCCTTAACGTTATAGTAAATATAGATATCAGCCTATATACAGACTTATAGAACTACTAAATCTACCTACTAAATTCTATATATACCTACTATAATAGCTAATAAAAGTTTAGCTAATATAGAATTCTAGCTACCTAACCCCCCTTAGTAAGAATAGCTAGTATTATAGTAATATTATATTAGTATTAAAATAGTATAAGCTATACTCACACTAGTTATTTATATATCCTTATTCTAATTAACTCAAAGTTCTATCTAAAGTTAAAATTAAGGTTAATTATAACCTTATAACTTTATATTAAGGATCTTAAAGTTTATAGTAATTATATAGTAGTATTAGACTATAGTATAATAATCTATTTAGCTAATATTATAAGTAATAGTAGCTATCTGAGTTTAGTAGGAGAAAGCTAGCTATAAGTAATTTAGTTAAATATTCTCTACTTAAGTATACCCCCCTATCTAACCTATAGCTAATTTAAATTTAATAAAAAACTCTATAAATATCTATTGAAGTTTTTATTAAAAATATTATATTTTCTTAAAAACTTAAGTACTATAGTAGAAGTTTTTATAATATTTAGTAAGATACTAGAGGAAGATATTAATATTCTAACTATATAGAGGCCTCTAGATTATATAGAAGTTACTAACTTATATTTAAACTTTCAGTAAGAAGTTAGTTTAGAGAAACTACTTAAAATCCTCTAGTCTTCTAATAAAAACCTAGTTAACCTTAAGCTTATATTATATAGTTATCTTCTATACTGGAAAGTAAAGAATATTACTATCAAAAAGAATATTAATTAGGAGAAATTTCCTCTTTATAAAAAAGGTTTATATAATCTATAAAACCGCTTTATAATCCCGTTAAAATTATATAAAAACCTCTCAGAAAGATTAATTCTTATCTATAATTAGATTTATCTACTATTAGTTTATTAGAACCTCTATTAAAGGTTCTATAATATTAGTATTTACTATTATTTTTATTATCTTCTATATTATCTATTTAGTCTACTATTTACTGCTAGGTTGGACCTAAGTAGGAAGTTTATTAATATTAGAGGCTAGCTACAAGAGATACTCCAGTAATATCTAAATGGTATTATAATAAACTTAAAGAATTTACACCTATAGTGAAAACTCATCACTAGACTATAGGGGTGGCAGCTCTATAGAGCCTACGTAGCTATATCCTATATAAACCCTAAAGCTTAAGTCTGTAATATTAATAATAGTTCTTATAGCTTTTCTAATTAAACTATTGGGTTTATAAGTATAGAGTGATCTTATATTATAGATAATACTATTATTTAGATAGATAACTTTTAATATATTATTAGAGAATTTAGAGCCACTATTAATATTAACTTCTTTAATTCTCTTATTATTATTATTATTATTTATTATATTAATAAACTCTTTAAAAGCTGAAGTTACTTCTTCAGAACTTTTAGTTCTCAATAATTTTCCCCAGATAAATCTACTATACTTATTTAGTTACTTTTACTTTATACCTATAGTGGTATCTAAGCTCTTCACCCTATATATAGTTCTAACTGTAAAATTTACCTAGTAATAGTATTCATACTAATACTAGCTTATAACTAGTTTGAATAGTAATAAAATTACCTATTATTGTGGATAATTATACCTCTAGTTATAATATTTAACTTTATAGCAGAGGAAGACCTTATAGTAATAATCTATATAGTAAAAACCTTAATAAAGCTAAAGCTTAATATATATAACTGAAAGTAGCTACTAAAATTATAGAGTTAAGAACTTTTATAAACCTCTTAAAAATAGAATAAAATAAAAAACCTATAAAAACTAAATATTCTATAATTTATTACTTTTCTATATTCTTTATAATAAAACTAGAATTCCCTCTAAATTTATATAGCTACCTATAACCAGACTAATATAATAGTAGATTCTAAATATTCTTTTATAATCTCTATAATAGGGAATATTAATATTTTCTAAAACACCTAAGTAATATTATAAGTATTAATATTAACAGATAGACTCCAGATATTCAGAAGAAAATTATCCAGCTATCCTATAATCTACTATATTAAGCTAAAAATTTTAAAGACTAGTTATTAATTAGATAGTATTCTAATATTAATATATTATATTAGTTACTAGACACTTTAGAGTATTATAATATTATAATTACTGGGATTTTAGATACCATATAGTTATATTAAAAATATTTTTATTCATACTAATATTATTTATATATTAACTATATTTAATTAATATATTAAGATTATTTACCAATAAAAGTAAACCGAATCCCACTATATTTATATAGAGATTATAAGTTAACTTATATTAGTAGTAGAGAACGTTTATATTAGTAGTGGAAAACTTTTATATTAGGGGTGTAAAGTTTTATCTTAGGAGTAAGTAGAGTATAGTAAGAATATTAAAGTTATAAATATAGAGGTTATAATAAGTGTTTAAATAAAGTAGCTATAGTTAGTAGTAATTAAATCTCTTGAGATATTTAAATTATATATAAATAGTATAAGGGCGTAAAGGTAAAAGGGGAGAGTGTAAGGTTAATATAGAAGAAGTTATTAGTTATTTATTATCTGCGAAAAGGTTGACGTAAGGTGGGTATACTAGCTACTATAACTAGAAGAGGTTCAGCCTCAAATTAACTTAAGGCTAGCTGCAGTAGTTAGTAGGGGGGGTAGGAAGGCTAAAGTTATACTTCAGGAGGCAATATATCCACTCATAGTCGCAATAGAAAGTAAGCTATCAGCCCCTCTCCTACTATACTTATTAATAAATAAGATAAAGTATTTATAGTAATTATAAGTTTCTAGAGAAATAAGTTTATATAAATTAAAACTAATATAATTAAAATATTCAAATTTCTTAAAGTTATTAGAATCTCTATTTACTTTATTAGTAAACTTACCCTTAAGGTAAGCCTCACAGGTAGGTAGTTTATTATCTTTACTATACTTATAATTTATATTATTTATAATATTAGTAAGTAACTTAAGAATATTACTAATATAATCTATTTAATTATACCAGAGTTTTCAGTTATTAATATTATTATTAATAACAGTATTGAGAGTTCAATGTTTAATAATAGGAAGTTGAAATTTATAAAGGTTATTAACCTTAGTTTCTATAAGTAATAACCTGTCCCTCTTTATATTAAATAATATTAGTTTATTAGAAAAGATAGATAAGATTCCTATAATATTAAGTCTAGATTAACTTAATAAATTCATATCTAACTATAGTATATAATAAATATTTTTCAAAAGATATTTAATATTATTTAGAGTAATTTTTAAATTACCTTTTAAAGTAAAATAATTTCTTTTATATTACCCTACTTAAAAAGTTTAATAACTTTTATTTTATTAACTAAAAGAGAGTAAGTTTTAACTATATAAATAGTAGCATCAGTATTAATAAAGAAAGAAATAGTATTAATCTTATTATTAGAATTAAAACTTCTAGTTTCTCAAATCGTTTCAGAAGTTAAAGAACCTAAAATCTGATTAGTACAAGTTTTTAAAAGAGGTTAGGTAGGAATTATATTTTCAAACTTAATTTCCTCTTTACTTTCTTCCTTATCTTTTTTAATAACTTCTTTAATAGTTAAATTAAGTTATATAAGATCTTCAGTTATAGAACCAGAGATCTCTTTAATATTATTTTCATCTATTAAAAGAATATTTACTCCTTCAAAATTATTATTATTCTTATCCTTTTTATTCTTCTACTTTTTCTTATTAATAGAAGTAGAAAAAGAAAAGCCCTTATTTTTTAAAGTTTTTATTTAGCTAGAAGCTTTTTCAGGATAAAGATTAAAATAATTCTCCTCAGTATAGTTAGTTTTTTTATAATAATTACAGAAGAAATCCTTCTGTTTCTTCTGGGGTCTTTTCCCCTTATTAGAAGACTGCTTAGTAACCTTATCCTCAAAATCCTTCTTAGTTATAAAATGAACTAAAGAAGTGTATATTTTTCTTCTAAATCTATTTAATAAATTAGAGAATAAAGAATTTAACTTATAAGAATCCTTAACAAATTTGAGATTTTAAGTAATAATAGTAATAAAGCCCTTATAACTCTCATCTAGACTATTTAGAATATAGGCAATAACTACTTAATCTAGTAATTTAACCTTATTATAGGATAGGTTATCAATTAGTTTCTTTTATCTTATTAAGATACTCTTCTATAATCTTAAATTACTAAAAATAATATTAAAAAGTTTTTTATAAGTAAGAAACTTATTCAAAAAACTAGTAAGCTTATAAAGTTCTTTTAAACAACTAAAAGTATTATATATATTAGTATTATATTTAATAACTTTTAAAAGGCTATTCTCACAATATAACTATATATAACTGAGAGCCTTATAATACTTATTAGAGTTACTTTCAGAAATAAATTTAGTTAAATCTATAAATATATCTTTACTAGTAAGTAAAGCTTTTATTTAGATAGACTAAATACTATAATTCTGAATCTCTTTTAACTTAGAGATAAAGTAGAATTAAGAGTCTTCTATAATCTTTAAAAATAACTTAAATATATAAAGTAGTTATTTAATAAAGAATTAATATAGATTCTGGTATAGAATTAAGATACTTATAGACTAACTCCAGTAGAATATTATTAATTGGCAAGGTTAACAGATAAATAGCCTAATAGTTAATTTGAAAGATTAATATAAAAACCGTAACCAGTAGAGGTCTAGAGTTTAAATTTCGTAAGAGACTATTTTTATTAACAGTTAGTAACTATATAACCTAGTTTATAATAGTTTAAGTAGATCAAAAAAAAGAATTTCTAATTTATAAAGGTCTTAGTAGACCTATAGTGTTTTAGTTTATAGAAGGTTTTAGTGGATCTGAGAGTTAGTTTATAGAAGGTTTTAGTGGATCTGAGAGCTAGTTTATAGAAGGTTTTAGTAGACCTAAATATAAAAGATCTTAGCCTCTACTACTTAACTGTCTCTTTCTATAACCTAGCAGTAAGTTTACTGCTTCAACCAGTAAGATCTTCTTATAGATTTATTCAGTATTAAACTAATTAATTAATATAAAGATTCAGTTAGTTACTAGCTGAGGTTAAAAAAGAAATAAACTGTAAAGTTTTATAGAGATAGTTAAGAGAGATTTTTTAGAGATAGATAAGTAAAAGGAGGCTTAAGGTTAGTTAGTATAATCTTTGGTATAATCTGAATAAGTATTAGTAAAGATATAAATATTAATATTAATAAGAGATAAGAATCAGTAGATAAGAAAGTGATAAGAGTATATAAGTTAGGCTTATAACCTATTAAATTAATATAGAAAACTAGCAAATAGGTTAAGAGAATTTAATATTTAATAAATTACAGAAGAATAGGGAATTCGGAATAATATCTGAAAATAATACTAATATTAGTAGAAATAGTGATAAAGATAGGAAGTTCTGATTCTACTAAAGGTGGGAAGCTTCTAGGTATATCTATCAAAATAGAGTTTATTTTCAGAATGTTAATCTTACGTGTAACGGATTAAACGGAAGCTGTTAACGCACAGGCTATTATATAATCCGTTCATCACATTTTCTAATATTAAAGTTTAACCAGTTTAGAGTATAATTTATATAGGTTATATAAGTTAAACTCTAATAATTAATTTACTAGAGTAAATAGAAAACATAGGGTTATGAGAGTAAAGTAGAATACTCAACCCTCATTTACCTAATATAGAGTATTTGGAATAAAAAGAGTAATAGCAAAATAGCTATAACTCTAATAGAATTTATATTACTGTATAGATTATTACTTAAAGAATTTAAGTTAGAATTCTTTAAGTGAAAATCTTTTTAGTATCTGGCTAATAGGTTACTAGGTATACTATATTATATAGTATTAGTTAGTTATATTTTTATAACTATCCCCCCCTTCTGAAATCTTAGTTTCTAAAACTACTATTATATATTTTACCTTATCTTTCAATTATTAAGCTTTACTAATATTACTAAACATATAGTACTTATAATATTAATACTTGTTATTATTATTAAGAACTTTTAATTTACTTTAATTACTAGAATATTGGTTTAAGAATTAATTGTATATTTTTAAATAGTAATATAATGTTTTTATAATATTATTACTATAGATATTTTATTTATTTCGTTTATTTCTTTATTATAATATTTACTACTAGCCTTAAAATAGGTTATTACTTATAGTTTTTAGATACTATTTTATTATAAGAAGTTTATTATAGTTTTCTTAAAGTTAATTTACTATATCTATAGTAGCTTTTCTCTATATTCTATTATGTATTATTTATATATTTTGATTTTTAGTTTTGCTGTTTTTATTCTTTAGATATTTCTCTATATTTACTTACTGAATACTTGCAGTTTTATTCTTATTTTATTGATACTTTCCTTTATTTTTATTATATTTCTATTTATTACTAATATACTATATATTCTATAATAATATTTTATATTCTTATTATTATATCTCTCCTCCAGGCGTATATTTATAATAACCCTAAGGTTAATAATAAGGGCTTCCTTTACCTAAACTCTGGTAACTATATACTATATTTTAGCTATTTCTTATTTCTTTATCTTAATATAGAGAAACTTCTCTATATTATTAGTAAATATGATATAAAGTATATTATTTATAAAAAGAATAAGTAGAAATACTATAGTGTAATTTATTTTTTTGCTATATTATTACTGGTATTCCACTAATTTTATAGTATAAATTTCCTTTAAGTTATATAATGCCACTTTAGTTACTTAAAATAAGTTTATCTACTTTTATAAGCTTCTAGAGTAAAGAATTTTATAATATTGTTACAAGGATAAACTTCTTTATATTCTCTCTAAGGTTTTAGTAAAATCGTAGTATATAGGTAAAATAATTTAGAATATTATTATAAGTATAAAGTAATAAAAGTTAGGTTTAAAGTATTTTCTTCTTTATAAGATATTATTTATCTATAAATATCTAAATATTATACTTCCTATTTCTGTAAGTTATACTAAATACTTACTATACTATTTTTACTAATTATTTTATATAGGTAAATATTTTTTTTATAGAAACTGAAATACTTTACTATATGTCTACTATATAATCTATATATCTCTGGAATAATAATTCTATTATAATATTAAATAATAACCTTACGTATTTTCTTAATAATCCCCATTGTATTAAACTTCTGCCTGATGTTAAGGTATATACTATAAAAGTAATATCTTAATTTAATAATACTTTCCACTAATATTTTACTAATTATTTTATATATAATACTTCTAATTACCTTATTACTATAAAGCGTGGTTAGTTTATTTCTTATAGATTTAATACTACTACTTCTTACTATATACTTCCCCCTACCTTACTATCCGTTAATTGTAAGTTTAGTAAGAATATTAATAAGAATAGTAATAATAATAGCAATAATAGTAATAATAATAATAGTAATTTATCTAATCGTAAGTTTAAGGTGGTTAAAACCTATTTAAGGCCTTCCTTATTTATTTATATTTATTTACCTTCTTATTAGTAATAATATTATTACTATTTGTTATCCTTAAGGTTATATTATTATTACTTCTAGTGGTTTCTCTATAAATACTAGCCTTCCTGTTAGTTATACTATTAAGAAAGCTATATTTAATTATTTTTCTTTTAATAATATTTATATAGTAAGCTTTCTATATTAATCTACTAATAATAGTAATATTAATAACCTTATAATATTAAGTATTAAAGAGGATACTAATAAGTTTAATAATAAATTTCCTCTAAAGAAATATTAAATTTATTTATCTAATACTACTATTACCTTATTATTATCTATAGCCTCTTACTAAATATCCACCGCTACTTTTAAGAAAGTTACTTTTAAGAAAGTTACTTTAAAGAAAGTTACTTTTAAAAAGACTACTTCCAAGTAAGTTACTACTTCCACTATTACTTTAAAGAGAGGTTGGAAATACCTTTATAAGAATATCTCTAAATCTTAAGTATATTTAGTGTTTTTGACTATATATACCAATTATTCTATTACTAAATTTAGTCTATAAAGTCAGTTTAGAAATATATTCTTTAATATCTTTATTTATATATACTAGCTAATCTATTACTAAATTGTATAGAGTTTTCAGTTTGAAAATATACCTTTTGGAATACTATTTAAGATATTTAAGTAGTTAATAGATTTATTTTCTTTTTTCTTCCCTCTATATAGCGTTACTATAGATTTAATATTAATATTAATTATTCTACTTTCTATAGTGGTATATTATTTATTTCTTATATTTAAAGATAGCTTCTTTTAAATTACTTAGGTTAACTATAATCCCCTAAATACTATATTCTACTAGCTAGTTTATCTATTTTATAAGAAAGTATTTATTAAATCTATCTTCTTATTTGCTAATAAGTTTCTTAACTTATCATTTTACTAAGTTATTCTCTAATTTAGATAGAATAGCCTAAATATTACTATTATTTTACCAGTCTATCTCAAGTTTAAGGCATAAAACTGGGAATCTATTATATATCTACTAATATTATATTAGTAAATATATTTTATATATTTATATTCTAATTAATTTAGAAATAGAAAGTTTAATATATCTTAATATTAGCTTTCTATATTTAAATTTAAACTTCTTTATTAAGAGGCTAATAGTAACTTTATATATAAACTTTCGCTACTTAAATCTTATATTATATACTTTTACTTAGCCTTTTATAGCTATCTGCCAGTATTTTGCTTTTTATTAATATAGCTGGCTAATATAGTTAATATACCTTACTATATTCTATACTATTAGATTACCTTTTGCTATATATTTAACTATTTATAGATAGAATTTATATAGCCTCTTTATTAGTAAGTAGCTAGTAGTGGTATATTTACTATTATTATATATAAATATAGCTTCTTTAACTTATATTACCTAGACTGTAGGTAAGTTTCTAGTAAATATCTGGAGATATTACTTTAAAGTCTAATATATCCACTTAGTTTACCTATTAGTTTATAAGTAGTATACTATTAATAGCTATTATTTAATTTAGTATTTCGCTGTAAATTCCTTCCAAAACTGGCTAGTAAGAAGCTTATTTCTGTTATTCATAATACCTTCTGGAATACTAAATTAGTAGTTTACTTTCTTATAAAGTATTACTACTAACTTTACAGCTATTATTCTCTTTATTATTAAAATAAATAGAGTGAATTTTATAAATCTATCTATTATTATAAGAACAATATTATATATACTACTATCTTTCTAAATGCTTTTTAGAAATTTAGTAATAAAATTTATATTAAGTTTCTAGAATAATTCTGTGGGAATTAGTAGGAATTATTACTACCTATATAGCTTATATTATAATATTCTAATATTTTAGCAGATCTAATATAATACTATATAGCTTTATATATTTATAGTTAGATTACTTTAGTGGAACTTTCTCTTTATTAAATTATAGATTTTAGTTATATTTATATATTTTACTTTATACTAATTATAATATAGATATTACGATATAAAGTAGTTATAGTAGATTAATACTGTCTGTTTAAGGCTAGGTTTGCCTAATATAGTCTATAATAGCTAAAATATAGTTTTTATTTAAATAAATAAAGATATGGAGGAAAGAAAACCCCCACGTGACTGCTATTACAGAATTTATAGCGACAGAATAGCTAATTACATAGCTATATATATATATATATATATATAACCTCTCTAAAGTGAATATATAATAAATATCCCTAGTTTAAAAAAGAAGTTACACCCTTATAGTCCCACCTTCTTAGTCTAAATTATCGTATTCTAAGTAACTGCTATTATTACTAATATTTACTATATTATTACTAAAATAAGTATCAGAATTATCACTAGTATAACCTATAGCTATATTACTAATATTATTAGAACTATTATTACTACTATAATTATTAAGTACGTTACAGTTACTAATATCTACCTTAATATTACTACTAGAAGTATCAGAAGTATCTAGATTAAAGTTTTTAGTATTACTGTTAGTTTCACTAGGAGAAGGTATATTGTATATATTATTATATATAGTATGCTGATAGGGTTAAAGGTGTTGATATTTATAGTATGTAGCCTATAGGCTATATATAGGCTAAATCTAAATACCCTAGGTAATTAGTTACTAATTACCTAGTAGCTAGTAATAACTAGTAGCTAATTATTACTAATAGTAGTAGTTTCCGCCACTAGGTTATACTATATAGTTAGTATACTATAGGATCCTAATAACCTTATAGCTATTATACTACTAATACTAATAAACTTCCTTTTAACCTTTTAACTATAGTATACTATATCTCTATATATAAGATAAAATTAATTAAATAATCTATATTCTTTAACTAAATAATCTTCCAAATTTCCTCCTTTTATTCCAAATAAGTAAACTATTCCTCTATATAAACTATTACGTTATTTATATTAATAAATCTCTCTAGAATATAGTTTGGAAATCCTTTAGTAAAAATATTAGCAAAATTATCCTTACCGTTAATTTACTATACTTTATAAAGTTCTTCATATATATATAATTATCTTAAGGCTATAATATTAATTATAAGCCTCTTTTTCTTTATAATACTAAGCTTTATAAAGTATTTATATAATAAGTATAAGTTAGTATAAATAATTATAGAAATAGGGGGAAGGTTATAATAAGTTATAATCTTTTATAAAGATATAGTAATAATATATATAAAGTCTATATTAGTAATTATAATATAAATCTCTAAAGTAAGTATATTTCTAATTACTTTTTTACTTTTAGTTAAAAAGTAGTAAACTAGGTTACTTTAAATTATAAACTTACCTTTAATAGTAGTTATCTCTTAGCTTAGAATTATTGCAAATTCTAGTTAAGATAATAAATTAATATTATTAGTAAAGAAGCTATCTATAAAAATATAAAGGTATATCTTAAAGAGGTTAAGAGAAATACAAATTAACTTTTAATCTAAATATTCTATTTACTATTTAATATACTTATTAAGAGTAGTAGTATTATTATTAGAAGGTTATTATTATTATACTACGTGTGAGAAGTTAAAGAGTACTTCAGGCTGGCAGATTAAAGTAATATATACTTTATACATATATTATTTAATATAGCTTTTTTTAAGTATCTTAGAATTTATAAGGATATTAATAACAGTAAGCTTATAACTTTAGTTTTTTTATTGAAAAAGAAAGTTTTCATTTTAGAGGGAAAATATACTACTATTCAATATTAGTAATATTAACTTTATAAGAAAAATCTTAGGTTTTATAATAAGGAAAATTTTCACTAATTTTGTATCTTCTTATTAAGTAAAAATAATATTAGAAAAACTAAGAATATTATTAGTCTATATATTAATTACGCTTAATATCTTATTATTAAATTAAAATATAAGGAGGTAAAAGTTATAGATAGATATTTCTATATATAATTATTCTTTATAATATTTTAAGTATATTACCTATTAGTAAATACTAGCTTCAGCTAAACTATAAAGTAATTTAATAATTATTATTATAAATTCTGGAGAATATTAGTTTTTTAGGTAAGTAGATAACTTAATTAGAAAATATCTTATAAGTTTAGTTTTAGCCTAAATATAAACCTAAATAATATCTTTTAGCTAAAGGAGGAAGCTTTCTTCTTTTATTAATATAGAGGTAATAACTATAATTAATCTTTAGCTACTTTTCTGAATTATAGAAGACTAAATAAGAATTATAAGTTTCCTATTATCTCTAAAACCTTAGATTATAAGCTTTAATTTCTTGTATACTTAGTTACTATCCTTATTCTTAATTCTATTAATAATTTGAGACTTAAAAATAGTATAGTTTTTATAGAGAATAGGATTATACTGAATAATCTTGACTATACTAATATTAATAATACTTTCCACTTCCTTCTTTATTAACTCTTTAAAGGAAAAGCTAGAAGTAGTAATAATTTCTTTTTAATAGAGGAATCTAGAGAAAGTTAGGTTAGCTTCTTCCTTAGCTGTAAGAAAGGTTATAGATTAATCTTATTTATTACTTTCTTATTATATAAGAATAATCTAATTAAATAAGGTTTTTAAGGATAAGATTTATGGAGGTTTAAGAAA
Organism: Colletotrichum lindemuthianum; assembly: GCA_001693025.2. Taxonomy (NCBI): domain Eukaryota; kingdom Fungi; phylum Ascomycota; class Sordariomycetes; order Glomerellales; family Glomerellaceae; genus Colletotrichum; species Colletotrichum lindemuthianum. Next base: position 77,956 of record MASP02000085.1, on the reverse strand, counting down.
TAGTATTATTATCTTCTGATATCTAATATATTTATTATTATTAGAAAGTAATAGTATATTACTTTTAATATAAGAAGGGAGGGTATTATTATCTTCTAGTATCTCTAGTGTTATAGTTATATGCAGGTAATATCTGGAAGAATGAGGATATCTCTTTTCTATAGAATCTTAGAGAGATAGTCTCTCTTTATATAGATATTCTCTAAGGAATTATAGGGATTAGTCCTAAGTAATACTCCAGGATATCTAGAGGGTTTCTATATATCTTTTATAGGGATTATATATAGAAATCCAGATAATTCCTTAAATTATAGTTCCCTTAAATTATAGGGAATATAAAGGGATTTCCTGGAAACTTTAATAACTGAGATTACTTAAGTTAATCTAAATAATAATATTCTAAATATTTCCTCTAGATAGTAATATATCCCTCACTATTAAGATCCTGAGGTATCTATATATAATAAATACTAACTCTAAAAGATAATTAACCTGAGAATCTCTCTAGACTGCTTAGTTAAGTGAGTAAGGAATAAGTAAGTTCTAAAGAATTTTAAGTATTCTATAGTATAAAATAACTAGGGAATTTTAAAGAAAAAATATAAATTTCTACTAAATAAATAACTAAAAAAAATATATATAAAAGAAAATTAGTATAAGTAGGATCTCTATAAATCTAAATTTATTCTATTTAGTTAATAGGGGGAATTTTCTTCTTAATTTTATTAGGCTCTTCTTTATTTTCCTCTAGTTAGTTTTTATTATCTCAAATAGTAATTATAATTTCTAGTTCTATTTATCTAACTAGGCTTCAGTATTATCTTTATTATTTATAATCTATATTATAGAAATTAGCTACCTTATTTAGAGTCTAGTTTTTATTATACTAAATATCTATATCTTCCTTAGTAGCTAGTAGTATATATTAGAGACTATAAATATTAACATAAAAGATAATCCTAACTATTTTTATATAAATATTAAAATAATTAATTTTATTATAACTAGCTATTTAATCTAACTTTTAGTTAGTATCTAGAATATCTCCTTATGAGGTCTAGCAGAATTATATTTATTTCTGAAAGTTACTATTAATATTAAGTATCTTAAATATAAAGTTTAAGTAGATAAATTTAATTAGGTTAGTCTCTAGAAAATACTACTAGATAAAATTAGTTAAGATTATAACTATAAGGAATTTAATAGGAATTAGGAGGTTATTCCACTATAAATTTATATCCTTACTTCTAATCTAAATAATAAGAAGTTTAGAAATACTAATATAAATAATAATAAAGGAAATAATAGTTTTATGGAATAGTAAGTTATAGTTAATCTGGGGATATATTTAGTAGATATATTTAAGAATTATAAGGAAGTTCTTAAGAAGACTACTAAATTTAACGGAAGCTGTGAAAAGTTAGTAATAAGCTATAGAGATAGATTAATTAGTAGTTTTAAGTCTTTTAGAGGATCTATTAGAGGATAGATTAGCTTATTACTTATAAATATACCTACTAGCAGTTATAGTTAGTATAGATTCTATAGTAAATATTTGAAGTATATTCTAAATTAAAGTAACTATATTTAGTTATTTATAGAAAAGTTTAAAGATATTATTTATAGTTATTTCAGCTGAAATTAAACTATTATAATACTAAGTAATTATTATTTCTATAAGTTTAAAGTTTTCTATAAGTTTTACTTACTTCTCCTGGAAATTAGCTATATTTTATATTTAGTAGTAATAAGGAGGAAAAAGAAAGAAGATAGTAAGAATATAAGAAAATTATATTTATAGAGTAGATTAAGATATAGTTTTCTATAATATAATTATAAGATTAACTTATAGTTTCTTAGTGGAAATATTAATATATTAATTTTAATTATTCTAAACTTTAGGTTATTTTATTATATTAGTTTAGATAGTTATAATATTTATATTAGTGAGGATATAATTAGATAATAAACTAGAAACTAGAAATATTAGATTTTATAATTTTTTATAGGTAAGTTAGTTTTTACAGTATAGTTAAGTGAATATAGTTAGGATTATATAGATAAGTAACTATAAATTCTTCCTGAATATATATTAGCTAGTAGCTAGATTATTAGTAAAACTGAAAGAGATATTACTAATAAAAATTATTCAGTTTTAAATATCTTTATAAAAATTTACTAGTTCTTATTTATTAAGTTACTTATAGAAATCTTTAATCTTTTTAGGGAGTATGTTAATAAATATTATAAAGTTTTTACTTACTAACTTAAATTAATAAGTTAATTCTATCTTACCTCTATAAATAGTAACTATTTAGAGATATTCCTTAAATATAAGGATATAGATATTATTCTTCTTAGTGAGAGGAATATGAAATAGCTTATTATTTATATTATCTCTTAATTAGTTATAGTAAGTTAAGTTAGAAATAAAATACTAATGTAATATCTTAATAAATAGAGAGTTTCTTATAGGAAAATATTAAGTTTTTATTAAGAATCTTAGAGAAACTAGGAAAATATAGAAATTTCAGGAATTCTCAGAGGAATAAATAATACAGGAAAATCTAGTAAATATAAAGAGATTAATAAAATTATTTCTAATAAAATTTAGAAGTAATATAAGATACTTCTTATTTATTATTAGAAACTAAATAATATTTCTTAGAGAAAAAATAATTATCTTATTATTTAGAGGGGGAATTTTAAGTTTTAAAGTTTTTAATTCTTCTATAGAAAATTAATAATCTATAAGAAAGATATCTACTAATAAGATTTTTATATTTTAGAATTCTAAATAATTCTTTTAGAAAGAAACTATTAAATATAGTAATTTTAGTAGCTTCTTCCTTCTGGAAATTCTGAATTCTATATAATTATAGTTTATATTCCTTATAAGTAAAATTAGCTTTTAGTCTCCTAGAGATTCCTTTATATTTTTTATTATTTAGTTTTCCTAATTCTCAAATCTAATATTATACTATTAATAGTTTCTTAATCTATTTAATTTCTTTCTTTATTTAGTCTTTCTCCTTTTTACTTTATTTAAATTTAGCTATAAATTCCAAAGTAGCTATAATATCTATATTTATTTATATATTATAGATACTAAATTAATTATTCTATTTAATAAGATATTATACTTAGGGTTTTCTTTATTCTTTATAGACTACTTTTCTCTCTATAATTTATTTTACTTTATAATACTAGTAGTTATCTTAGTATTCCTTCTTATAGCTATCTATTTTCTCTATAAGTTTCCCAGTATTATTAGTCTAATAGAAAAAGTTCTTACTGGAGTTTACTACTAAACTAAAGTAAGTAATTAATACTACTAAGTGGATATTTATTATTAGGGAAAAATCTAGTTAATATACTAATTTTCCTACTTTTTCTAGAATCTTTATAGAGCTTATTATAAGAGGAGTAATCTTAACTAGTAGGCTACTAAGTAAGTAATATTCTTTATCTAGCTGTAAGTATTTAAATTCTCCAGGAGAGAAGGTATATAGCTAATATTTATAGTTAAATATTTCCTTTATAAGTATTTATATTTTTATAATTAAAAAAGATATTTCCTCTTAGAAGATATCCTAAAAAGTAACTAGAGTGGCTAGAGCTACTAAATTAACTAGAAAGTTAAATTTCATATTATATAGAATTTTATTAGGATATTTTCCTATAGGATTAGATAGGTTATTATTAAGACTGAATTAGAGAGTTACTAAGTAGTCTAACTACTAAGCATCCGGGTGATTTATTTTAAATATATAGATAGCTATTTTAATAGTCTAGTTTTTATATTTAGAAAGATTATTAGTCTATAGATAATATAATATAGATAATTAGAACTTTATATTTATTACTTTCTATAGTTATATCTAGAAATCCGAGAGGAACTTAAAGTTATAATTTAAGATAATTATCTATAGGATCCTCCAGTTTCTAAAGTTTAATATCTAAAGTAGAATTACTACTTAATTCTATATTATATAGATAATATACTTAAGAATAAGTAGGGAAACTTTAGAGAATTTATTACTAACTATTAAAAGTAAGTTAAATAAGGGAAAATTAGGAAGTTTCTAAGGAATATTAGCTACTAGAATATCTAGCAAACTAATTATAAAATCTATAATAATAATATAGAATAGTATTAATAGGGAGAGAATTAGCTGAAGCTTACTAATTAATTTATATTTATTCTTAAGGAGGAGCTTATATATAGAGTAGAACTAGCTATATATCTAGATATATTTAGTAAGTTAGGAAATATAATATTTAGAAGATAGATTATATTATATATAAATATTCTCTTACTAGAGGTTATCCTTATAAGAAACTTAAATAAAATCCTTCACTATAGTTTTGGAAATATAGAATTAGTATTAATTAGAGAATTTAATATAATAAAGAAAGTAATTTATAATCTTAAATAGGAGTCTGAAATTATTATTCTATACTAAGAGCTAGCAGTAGATTATGGTAAATCTGTAGTCTACTAAGTAGGTAGTTATAATAGAGAACTAGAGGTTTAGTAATAACCTAATTTTAATAGTATAGTAAATAGTCTAGTTATTCTATATTTTATCCAGCCCCCTATTATCTTCAGGCGGAATATAGCTTATTTATATACAGTAAATATATATTAAGAATAATATTAAAGACCCTAGGAATATAGTAATATTCTAATTAAAATTAGGATAAATACTTAACTGTCAGTATTAGCTAGAGATTACTTTATTTACTATTAGTTATAAATAATATTATTTATATTATTACTCCTGGAGTGGACATATAATCTATTAGTATAATTAATAGGATTTTATAGGATAATTAGATAAAGATCCTGGTTTTATTAACTATTTAAGTGAGATAAGTAACCTCTAGTTTTATTAGTTAATATTATATCTTTATACTAAATAAGATCCTACTAATATAGAGGATTAACTAAACTACTATAGAGAGGATATATTTACTTAGGATCTAGTTTTATTCCTTATTTTTAATATAGAAAAATATTATTTTAAAACTATATTTATAGGATATATTAATCTATAGGAATAGAGTATACTTTAGATTATAGTAGATAAGGGAGGTATTTTAACAGAATACTGAAGAAATATCCTTAAAACTAGTAAGTTCCTTAGTAGTTAGTTTAAATATTATTTTAACTAAGTAGTTTTTCCGCTTAATATTTACTACTATATTCTAGTTCCTAGTTAGTATTAATAATACTATCTTATAATCCTATAGTAACTTAATTTCAAAGGTATACTAAGAAATAAGATACTATATATAGCTTATAGCTCTAATTTACTATTTAAAAGCTACTAGAATATTAGGAAAACCTATATTATATAGACCTTAAGTATACTCCTTAGTGTTAGATAGCCTGAAAATATCTATCTGGAATCTAAGGAGTTTTATAGACAGGAAACTACTAAAATTTTTATCTCCTAATAGCTTAAAGTTATACTTATTAAATAGCTTAAGGATAGATTAAAGGTATTTATAATACTCATCTTCTATAGTAGAGATAACTATAATAGTATTAATAAATTCTTAGGTAAAATCTTTATATAGCTAGAGGATCTTATCTACAAAATACTAAGTATATATAGGGGAATTACAGAAGTCTATTAGAATTACTATAAGTTTCTCTTACTTATAGTAACTAATAATAGTTAGATATTCCTAATATTTTTTAATAATCAGTATTTAGTGGAAGTATTACTAAATATTAATAACTATAATAAACTTTTTACTACAAAACTTATAAATTACTTTAGATTAGAGGGATATTAAGTATATATTCAGTATAGTAATCTAGTTAATAGTATAAAGGTTAACCACTATTCTACTTTTTTGTTTACTATTAACTATTCACTAAACTATAAATATAGAGACTCTAAAGACTATATAGAACTTAACTTACTTAAACTACTTTCGTAAATATATACTATCTAGCTTCTTATCTAGGAATTTTTAATTTTTAATACTTATAGAATAAAGTTACTAAGCTATCTTTTTTTATGATAATTATCTATTAAGGGAATAGTAATTTTTTCGTTTTTAGATATATTTAAATATTCTTTAGGAGTCTATAATACTAGAAACGTCTCTATAATTTATAATATCTTCTATATAAAATAATAGGAGTAGTTAAAGATTATAATATTCTAGGGGGTAATAATAGTATTCTTAGCTGAATCAAACTTAATATTAAGCTTATAATTCTTCTCTATATAGTTACTTTAAAAATCTAGAGTATTAGTAAGGTTAGAATCTAGATTAGGATTTTTAATAGAGAGTATATTATTGTTTATATTAAATATATAATTTATTATTCTCTATTAGAATTCTACTGAGATATATCCTACTTTCCTATTCCTCTAGATTTTTATAGTTTTATAAATATCATTATATAATATTACTATAGGGGATTAACTTATAATAATATCTACTATACTACTATAACTAAGTTTAAATATAAGTATATTAATTTTAAACTCTTAGTAGTGTAGATTAGTATATAAACTATAGTTTTTAGGGGAATATTTAGATTCTTCTCTATATAAGCTAGATACCCAACTAGGGATTATTTAGTATAGATCTAGGCTGGAACTTTTAGTCTTCTATAGGAGTCTATCTTAATAATCCTCTTGGTGTTTAGAATATTAATACTATTAAGTATATTAAACTCCTACCTAAGAAGAATACCTACTTAAAGCTTAGGAATAACTTATATTTTAATATAAAAAGTTATAATTTAGTAAGATATTTTCCTAATTTCCCTATAAAGTAAGGTAAATATAATCTAACTAGTAGTCTAGATATTTCCTACCTCTAAAAAAGTAGTAGTTATAGATATATTTAGATAATATCTAAGTATATATTCCAGAATATTCTAGCGGATAAGGTACTATATAGCTTCTATATCTATATATACTTTAAGAGGTTATCTTATAGCTAACAGTTAAACCTCAATTTAGATATATATATTTTATATAGTATAATATTAAGTATTACTTCAGGATTAAGTTTACTCTAGAGGAAATTAGCTTCCTAAAATATAGAGATTACTGCTTAATATTTAGTAAAATATAATTACTTTTCTTTATAAGTTAAGCTTATAGGGGAATAATATACTTAATATATAGAAGCTATAAAGTAGTTATCTTTATATTCTAATAGTTTCTAATAATTACTAGAGATATCTAAGCTGTAGATAAAGTTAGTTTCTATTTTATATAGAGTTTTAGTTAGTAAAAAGTAGTTATTATCTAATACTTCTTAGTAATTATCATAAGTAGTATAAGTAATATATATTTCCTAATTATTCTTCTATATAGCTTTATCTATAATATAAGTATACCTTCTATTTAGATTAGAAAGTTATATATTAATAAAATTATATTAATATTTAGAGTTTATATAGTTTTTCTTATATTAGAAGTATCATATTTATCCTCTCTATCAGTTTTAGTTTCTATAGGGGAGAAAGTTAATTTTTCTAAATAATATATTTAAACTATGATTAATTAAGGGGAATTTAAAGTTATTTTAGTTATTTTCTTCTAGAAAATATATTACTTTTTTAGAAATATATTAAGATTATATTAATTATCTAAATATTAGATTCTATTAAGATTTTATAGCCTAAATACTTAAGAAATAAATATTATTCTCTTTTAGGTTTACTAGATAGTTAGCTTAGTCTCTTAATATTCCTCAGTCTGGAAGATTTAGGTTTCTAAAGAAGCTAAATTAGGTAAGTTTCTAGTAGATTATATTTCTCCAACTTCCTATTTTAATATTCTATATCTATCTATCTTAGAGATCTACTAGAGAAGAAACTTATTATTTATAATTAATATTCTAATCTAAATATAATAGATTAATAACTAAATTAGTATCTAGTTTATTATAGATAAATATTATTATCTTAATATTATTATATTATATTTATTTAGCTATTCTTACTACTATTATAGTAAATTATTATATATCTCTATTACTTTAGATATTATCTATAGTGAATCTTATCTTATTTAGTTTATATTCTACTACTTATTATAGTATTCTGAAACACTTTACTAGCAAATTACACTAATAGTTAATACTTAAGTGTGGATATTAAAGCTATTTCTATTATTTCTAAGTTAAATCCCCAGAATATTAATTAAAAGTAGTTAAGTGAAAGTATTTATAAAACTTAGTAGTAGTAGCTTTTTAGTATACTATAGATTTTTTAGTATATATATAAATAATATTAATAAATTAGAAGATATTTATATAAACTATTTTAGTTTCTTTTATATAGAGTTCTTAATAAACTTCCAGCTTACTAAGTAAGTTAAAATATTTAATATTATCTAGTTTAAATCTGAAGTCTACAGAAAGTTTATTATTTAAATATTCTTCCTTATTATCAGAATCTAACTTATATTTAAAAAGCTCTTTTAAGTAATAAAGTAGTTATAAAGGTATATTATTCCTTATTCTATCTATAGGCTGAGAGGAAAGTAGTTAACTATATTACTTCTTTAAACTTTTTCTATTATAATAAGTTCTATATTTAATTCCTCTAAGTAAGTAGTTTCCTCCTGGAAGGGAGAATTCAGAATAAGAAGCTAACTAAAGTAGTTATTTATATTTAACTAATTTAATAGGTTAGTTAGTAGTTTTCTTTATTATCTCTTCTATATTCTATAGTTTCTATAGTTTTTTAGGGGAAATAGTCTAATTATCTTCTAGATATTCTCTATAATTTTCTTTAATAAATTCCTAGTTTTCTAATAGAATACTATTAAATCTCTAGACTATTTCCTAGTTTCTTTTAGGAGTTTCTTTTTTAAGTTAGTTATTTAGCTAGTCTGGATTAGGAAGTAGCTTAAGTTAATATATAAATTCTGAGAGAATATTAATTAGATTTAGTATATTTACTAGAGGAGAGAGTATTAAATATCTTACTTAGGTCTTCTAGGTAGTAACTAGTTAACTTTATTATTCTCTATATCCTTTTAGAATATTATATTTTCTCCTTCTAGAGAATTTAGAAGTTTCTTCTATATTATTAGTAGAATTAGTTATATTAAAGGAGGTTTTATTATTTTATAAGTTTATTTAGATATATTAATAGTTTAGATTTTAATTTATAAATTTATCTAGTTATTAGATAAATATAATTTTTAGTTAATCTAGATATTAGGAAAGATATAGGAAGCTACTAATATTAAATATCCTTATAGTTTAGTTCTCAGAAGTTTAAAGATAATATAGCAGTTTATAGAGAGAAAGAATTAGAAGTTTAGAAGATTAAATTAATAAGTTATAATTATTTAATTTATTTAGAAAAATTTAAGTGAAACTAGAGGAATAATATAATTAAGATTATAAAAAAGTAATATTATAGATATTTATTAGTAACTACTAGAGAATAATAATAACTTTCTAAGTAAATTATAGATTCTGAGGTCTATAAGCTTCTAAACCTAAGAGATAATTATTATGTTATATATCTCTCAGTAGATTATTAGTAGTTTACTAAGTAAACTAATAATCTAATAATATAGAAGGTAAGTTATATTACTATTTATTATAGTTATATATAGATAATATCTAGGAGAATAAGGATATCTTTTTTCTATAGAATCTTAGAGAGATAATCTCTCTTTATATAGATATTCTCTAAGGAATTATAGAGATTAATCCTAAGTAATACTCTAGAATATCCAGAGGGTTTCTATATATTTTTTATAGAGATTATATATAGAAATCTAGATAATTCCTTAGATTATAATTCCCTTAAATTATAAGGAATATAAAGGGATTTCCTAGAAACTTTAATAGCTAAAGTTACTTAAGTTAATCTAAATGATAATATTCTGGATATTTCCTCAAGATAGTAATATATCTCTCACTATTAAGATCCTAGGGTATTTATATATAATATCTAGAGTATTTAGAGGTTTAAGAATAATAGGAAATAAAATTAAAGTAGTTAAAACTTTTTAAGAGAAATCTTTAATCTTATTAATATTACTATTATTATATTTGTAGTAGAAATATTCTTATATTTCTACTAGAATATATAGTTAAGAAGAAGTATTATTACTCTTATAATATACTTTTATAGTAGTTAAATAGAACTCTTAAGAATTATAAGGAAGGTTAATAATATATGTCTTACTATAAGTAGTAAGTAGGCGGAAGGAACCTTACTATTCTTTCTTCTCTTATTATATACAGATAAGAGATTATAATAGGAGGCTTATAACTTAAGGAATATTAAGTTTATTATAAGTAGCTATAATATTATTAATTATATATTTTATATATTTATAGTAAATAGCTTCAGTTACTTTTTAAACTACCCATATCTATAAAACTATTCTAGAGATAAAGTGGAGTTTTTAGTAAGCTGGAGGGAGACTTTAAAGATAAGAAGTATAATATAAGACTATTTAGACTAGTAGTATTATTTATTAATTTATAAGTAGCCTAAAGGTAATACTTTTATAATAATGATAGGTATTCTTAATAGTGAATCTTATATACATAATAGAGAAGGATATAATAATATTCTATCTTACTAATATTATTAAAAGTTTTAATAAATATAATTTTAACAGTTAAGCTTATTATTTTAGCTTCTAAATAAAAGTTTTTAGATTAAAAGTTTATTTTAGTATTAGTAGAAATAAAATTAGGTAAACCTAGGTAAATATTAATTTAATATATCTTAAAAGCTTCTTATATTAATCTTACTAAAATATTAGGTAGGAATTAAGTAATATTAAAAACTATAATTATATTAATAATATAGAGGATAGAGTAGTTATCTTTAAGGTAAAAAATATTAATAATAACTTTAAAGTTAAAGTTAATATTATTATAGAGGGTAAATTTAAATTAAGAGGGGGCATCATTATATATTTAGTATTAATAGCAGTATTTTTTGAAAGCTATAAAAGTTTCTTAATTTACTAAATATCTAGCTTTATAGAGAACTTCTTGAAGATATATAATAGATAGATATCTAAAGTGATAATAGAGTCTCTAGATTTTAATTTCTATTAGATATAAGGAAGTAAGTATCTCCTCCTTATTTAATAATATCTATAAATATATCTATTTATATATAACTAGAATAACTTTCTTATCTTAATATAACTAGTTACAGATATTATTAAAAATAATATTAAGGTAATCTATATTAGTAAAATATAGTAGAAATAGAGTCTTATAAGGAACTATATGGAATATTATTATACTAAATAATATAAGTATATTAACTATACTTATTATTTTTATAGGTTTACCTCCTCTAAAATAAATAGAAATTTACTTTCCTCTGGAAGTTTTCAAAAAAATAGAGGAAAGAATAGTTTATTTTATAATATTAAACTGAAAGTAGCAAACTATAAAGTAGCTAGTAGTATTTAAGTTAGATAAAATCCCTTAGAAAACTATATATAAATAGTATCTTTTAAGAATAAATATAAATATTAGAGTAGTAATCTCCTTACTTATATTATTTTCTTTTATTAGGATGAAGGTTACTACTTAATTCTGAAGGATTCTTATAATCTTTTAGCTATCTAGAGGTATAGATTATTCTTTAAAGTAAAAAATTATAAAGTTATTTAAAAAGTTACTTAGAGAATCAGATATTTTAAGTTAATTTTTAAGTTTATAGTTTTAGAGGTAATATACTACTATATTATCTTTAATAGTAGTTTTATAAATATCTTTAAGGTTATTATTTAAACTTTCTACTTTTTTATATTATATAAGGAAATAGTAATAGGCGGATATTAATATATCTACTATATAGAAGTTAAGTTTATATTTATTATAAAAGTTTCTTCTCTCCTTAAGAAAATATCTTATTAACTCGTAATTAGATTTACTATATATATAGTATTTTTTATTAAATTAGCTATATAGAATACTAGAAGTTAAGTAATATTCTCCTCTAAATAATATTTAAGAGTATCCTTAATAGCTATATTTATATTCTCAGTAAAAGCTCTAAGGTAAATTATATATTCAGTTAGTTTAGTATTAATTTATACTAATTTATAAGAGTCTCTTAGGATTATTAGTATCTTTAAATATATATTAAGATATTATAGTAGGAAAGTTTATAGTAATACTAATTATAAATTATAATTAATTATAAACTTTCTAATATATTACTATAAAGCTAAAGAGGGCTAACTAATATTCTAATATTCCTTAGTATATACTTAAGAAGTAGTTTCAGAGGCTGAAATTAGTATATTATTTAAGAGAGAAGATTCTCTAAATATATATTAGCTTAGTAAAAAGAATCTTAAATACCTTCTTTCTTATCTTATCTTGATTATTAGTAATAACACTTCTAAATATTGTATTATACTAGTTAGTAAGATAAATCTATTAACTCTTATTATTTTTAAAGTGGTTCTTAATATAGTAAGCTATATTATAAAATATATTAGGGGGTAGCCTATAGCCACCTAGGCTATATTATATAACAGGCTAGGCTATAGCTATTAGAGCGCCCCTCAGCTATATAAGTAGCTATAAGACCTTTTCCTCTTTATATATAGATATTTAGTATTACTAATTACCTTATTACCTATAAGTAGTAATAGGTAATAAGCTCAGGTTATTAACAGATTTTTATTACCTATAAAAACTAAATAATATCTTTTTTATTTTAACCTCTCACGCAATTTCGAACCAGTTAATATTTATCAAACAAAAAACGCAATAAAAACAAACAGCTAATTAATTTTCAAACAAACAAAATAATAACCCCCTCACTCATATACCCTATAGCTTTAACCCTTATAATAGCTAACTATTTATATTATTAAATAGTTATATTATTTATACTAAAACTCAAAAGTAAGTTTAACTAGTCTTCTTAGTATATATTGATTAATATAACACTTTAAGTAAACAGAGTCAAGAAATATATTAATTTTAATATAACTAAGCTTATAGCTAATATCCCAGTATATATAATATAGGAGAATGATAGAGATATAGTATATAACTTACTTATTATATTATATAATACTCTAATTAATAAACTGCTAAATACTAGGTAAACTAATAATAGTAATCTATATATACTAATAAAGGTATTTAAGAAGTATATTCCTAAGGTTTTAAAAGATACTATTAGTATCCTTATTAATAAGTTTACTAAGAGAAATACTTAAAATTATAAAATCCTTTATAATATATTAAAGTATATATAGTACCTTCAAACTTATATTATAAGCTTTTATAGCTAGAATACTAATTATTTCTAAGTTATTATACTCCTTAATTATATCAAGATAAAGTTACCTAATATATATAAGTACTATACTAATAATAATAAGAAACCTAAGTAAGCTAAAATTATTGAAACTATCTATATCCTTACTTAAAATAAAAAGTAAAAAATAGGTTTTATTTTATATAGAAAGATTATAACTATTAGTAGTAATAATATATTAAGTAATATTTTAGGTAATACTCTTACTAAAAAGAAGGGTAGTAAATATCCTTACTGTAAGAGGGGTTACTTAGTTTGAAAATGTTAGACTGCTTATCCTAACCTTATCTCTATAGATTATAAGTATTATAAGTAACTTTTAGCTTATACTGTAAAGTATATATATAGTAAGAATTACTTTAATATATTAACCTCTATATTAACCTTATCAGTTTTTATCAAGAAAGCTATAGATATTATCAGTAAATTAGCTATTACTAATCTTACTATTTAAAAGTTATTAATAATATTTAAAGCTAGCTATACTATAGTTAATAATAAAGTTATTATAAACTCTAATATTATAGTTAATTCAGATTATTTAAACTCTATTTTCAATAATCTTACTTTCTTTATATTATACTATATTTATAATAACCTCCAGTCCTTCACTATTACTAATAATATATCTATTTAACTTAAGGATATAGATACTGTTTTTTTCCAGGCAGAAGATTCTATAAACCCCTCTAAGAATATTAATTAAACTATTAAGGAAGTTAAGTATAGCTTTCTCAGTCTAGCTAATTTTCTTAGTTTAGGAAGCTTTCAAAAAAGTAATATTAAGTATACTTTTAGTATTATAAACTTTATTAATATATAGTCTTATTAGAGCCTCACTAAAATCTAATAGGTAAGTAATATTTATATTATTAATACTTCTAATAGTGTATCATTCCTATTATTATAGCTTTTAGTTTTACTAGAGTTAAGATAAAAGCTTATTCTATATTTCAGATAATATACTAACGTCTTATCTATATTTATCTATTGTAAGTTATTAAGGCTTGTTACTATATAGATATTTAATTTACTTAAGATAAAATTAACTCTTTTCACTATAAAGTATATTACCTTACTAAATTAACAGAAATTATTAGCTATAATATTCCTCTTCTACTTACTTAGGTAGGTAAAGAGATTTATTTATACCTTATTAAAATCAAGCTATTATTAGTAATAGGTAAGAAGTATATCCTCTATTTTCTTAATTACTATAGTAGATATTACTAACTTATTTTACTTAACGCCCACTACTATAAGATTATATTTAAAGTTATTAAGAATTTTGATAACATCTTCACTAATATAACTATCTTAACTGTAAAGTTATAAGTATATAATAATACTTCTAAGTTTAAGAAAATACTAAGAGATCCCTATTTTTCAAATACTTATTTAAATCTTACTACAGTATATATACCCTCTATAAATAAAGTAATTAAATATACTAGCCAGACTATTATTAAAGTAGTATATACTATACTTATTAATAATAGCCTTCCTAAGAAGCTCTAGGATTATATTCTTAATATTATTATTTAAATTCTCAACCTTCTTCTATAAGCTAATAAAAGTAAACTCAGTCCTCACGAAATTATAGTACGAAAGTTAGACCTAGTAAAAGATCGTAAGCCTCTATATATTAAGTATATCTAAATATTCGGATATATTACCTATATTTATAAGAAAAGTAGTAAGTATCCTCCTTATACCACTAAAATAGAAGTATATACTATAAAAAGCTTCCTTATTAGTTATACCTCTTTATATAGCTATATCTACTATATTTATATTCTAGACGTAAAGAAAGTTCTTTACTACTATAATATTTACTTTTATAAGGATCCTAATAAGACTATTTTATATCCTCTTAGAGATTACACTAAACTAAGTAATATTAATTATAATATTCTATTTAATAAACTAGATTATAGATTCAGTATCCTAACTAGATTTCAGATTAAAACCCTACTAATATAGATAACTTCTTATTTAAAAAGAAATATAAGACCTAACTATTATATTAAACTAATAATCCTTATATTATAAAGTATATAACTTCACTACTAGAGAAGTATAGTCTTATTATACCTACTATTAAATAACCTACTAACGTTCCAGTTAATAAGAATAATAATAACTTGATAGACGCTATTTAATAATAAGAGTCGGATTATTCAAATTCTAACGTTAACCCACTTACAATAGAGCTAGCTAATATTCCCACTATCTCTACCTTAAGTTAACCTTATTATACTACTATAGTAAAGCCACCCAGCTATTATCGCGAAGCCTATAGTCTTTATTACTATAAAAAGAAAGTCTACCTTACTGCTAATATTCATATTAATCCAGATATCCTAATTACTATTACTCCTCTTACTACTATAATACTATTAAAAATCCTTCCCCCAGGTTATTTTATCCTCCACACTATTAAGGAAGTAAAGGAAAATCCCCTCTAGCTTTCCCACTAGAAGCCTATATATAATACTGAAATTTAATAAATAGTTAATAAGGAAACCTTCTACCTTATTAATAAACTCTATAATACTAAAATTCTTCTAAATATATAGATTTTTAATATTAAAACTAATACCTCCAATAATATCGTAAGATTTAAGGCTTAATAAATAGTATATAGTAACTATAAAAAGGGTAACTAATTCTCTTAAGAGGTCTATACTACTATAGTAACTACTACTACTATATATTTTTTCTTCACTATTATTATATTTTATTATCTCTTATTTAATATATATAATTTTAATATTACCTTCCTTATAGTATTAGTTCCGTATAACGTTTAAGTTTATATTTATTAACTTACAGATTATTTTAATAGATTAGATAAGGTCTAGTTACTCTGTAAAATACTTTATAGCCTCTATAAAAGTCCCCCTTAGTAGTTTCAGCTTATTAGAGCGGAAATAGAGAAGATTAGCTTTATACCTATTAAGGGGGAGATTTACCTCTTTATTAATAAAATTCTTAATATTTATATTCTTATATATATTAATAATAATATTATAGCTATCTTTATACTTAAAATTATAAAGAAGGTTTGTAAGATACTTAAGATAGTATACTTCCTTAAGAACCTCAGTATTACTATTTAGTTTTTGAAATTTTAGATTTACTATAGTAATATAAAGATCTTTTTATCTTAATATAAATATATTGACTCTATTTTATATTAATTGAGCTATTATAAACTTCACACTATTAAGATCCCTCTCCCTATAAATAAAAACCTTCTAATTATATAGTTTAAGAATAAATATAATAATTAATTACATTAGCTTTATATAAAGTAAACTAGTTACCTTAACTAGTTAGCTATTAGTATCTAACTAGATATTACTTACACTATAGGTAAACTCTACTAGGTAAACACTAGCCCCTCTCTTATATATTAATATACTATTAAATACCTCTTTTAATATCTTATTAGTATTACTAATTGTAGTATTACTTTTAGAGAAATAGATTCCCAGATAAATCTAGATTTTTATACTATAGTGGATATTACTTTTACTAATAACTAATTCTCTTATATATTAACTAGTAGGTATATTATCTATTTTACTAGCTTTCTGATTATCTAGAAGTTAAAGAAACAGATAATTACTACTTTAAACTCTATAAAAGCAGAATTTATTAACCTTATATTTCCTAATATATTCTTTAAGTAGATTTAATAATATATTAAGTAACTATTAGACTAATAGATTACTATATCTATAAATTTATTTACAGATAGTGTAAATACTCTCACTAATATTATAAAACCTCTGAATAAAACTTGTACCTAAAATATTAATATATATATAAGAGTGTAGCTAAAGGCCTAGGCAAGGGAAGGGAAAGCAGCAAAGGTAGGTCTCCATAGGTTGTAAGATTTCAACTTAGTGTGGCTAACTAGTGGTAGCTATAAGAAAGCTTTTATCCTATAGGAAGCTTAGTGGCTTTAAGCTCTATAGGTCACGTGATCCTAGCTATTCCAGCTTTCTATATAGACTATAAGGTATATATCCTTATAATTATCCCCCCCTTTAAAAACCTTAGGCCCTAAAGCCTGTAAATACTATATAGCTACTCTTAATATATAATTTTGCCGACCGTTCGGCAGTAGCTTAGAATATAAAGATAAAATAATAAATAAATAATAGTTAAAATAATAGTTAAAATGCTAGTTCAAATAAGAGACTTTAAGTAATTATAAGAAGAGATTAAAGCTATAAGTATATTAATCTGCATTATTCCCACGGATATATTAACCTGGGAGGTTAATAACCTCTCAGTGAGGCTTCCCTATAAGTATATTAACCTATAAGGCTTTAATATATTAACTGGATATCTTAAGGTAATTACTAGAAGAGATTAAAATTATAAGTATATTAACTTATATTATTCCTATAGATATATTAATCTGAGAGGTTAATAATTTTTTAGTGAGGCCTCTCTGTGAGTATATTAACCTATAAGGTTTTAATAGATTAACTAGATATCTTAAGGTAATTACTAAAGTATCTAACCTCTTTAGTATATTAACTGGATATCTTTAGGTAAATACTAGGATATCTAACTTCTTCTCTCTAAAATATCCTATAGTAGATTAGATATATAAGGTTTCTTATAGCTAATTAAGTTACTAAGGTATAAATAGATATTTACTAGTTACTTTACTTCCAGAAAGAGGTTACTATTATTATATTCTAGTAGTTTTCTAGTTTTAGGTTTAGTATAACCTTAAGGTTTTTTTAGTGGTAAGTTCTTAGTAGCTAGATAGTTATAGTAAATCCTTATAAAGTAGCTAGGTTTCTAGTAGTATATATAGAATTTATTTTAGTAATAAGTAACTATTAAATAGCCTAACTTACTATAGATTTTATATATTTAAGTTTTAAAGTGGAGCCTCTTAGCTGGGGTTAACTTATTAACTATTTTGTAGTATATATATATTAAGCTAGTAGTATTATTATAGTTAGTAGTTTTTCTTATAATATTACTTAAGGTATCCTTATAAGGCTGTAATATCTCCCAGAGGTATTTAGCTACTAGAGTTATAGTTCTTAGTAGCTAATTATTAAACTTCTAATATTATAGATATCTCTATATTCTAGCTTTAAGGTAGTAGAAGAAAGTAAATACGTAAGGTTAAGATATCTCTAATCTAATAATTCCTAGGGACTTATAGATTACTAACTATTTAGTATAAACTTTAGTGGTAATATTTAATTATTATATTAAAGTATATAAAGTATACTATAGAGGTGTAGCTTTTATAGGGTAGGATTAGTTAATAAGTAGTAAGTAAATACTATAAAATTAGCCTATAAAAAGTCTAGTAAGGTATAATAGTAGTTATGTTATTAGGTCTGTAAGTTATATAATAGTTTAGTTATAGCTTACTGAATCTTTTATATTTCTAAGGCTTCTAGCTGTAGAGTATAGCTATCTTAGATTACTATTAGCTAATTCTTAATTTTATATAGAGTAGCTTCTTTATAAAGAAAGCTGTAGGGATAGCTAGGAGGTTTTAAGTAATCTTAATATTTAGAAGTTACAGATAGGGTTAGTAATAATAGTATTAAGTTTACTATAAGTATACTACTGGAGAAGTATTCTACTATAACTTTTATAAAGGAGGATTGTTATTTAAGAAGGTATGTAAGTATTATTATAGTTACTATTATTATACTACTTAAGTTACTTATTTTAGCTACTTATATTAATATAGCTAGTATAGAGGTTACTATATACTTACTGGTTAAGAGTGCGTTTTCAGAAGGTATATTTTCAGAAAGTATATTTTCAGAAGGTGCGTTTTTAGAGGCTATATTTTTGGATGCTAAATTTTTAGATACTGTAGGTATCTAGACTACTAATATAGTTATTCTTAATATAGTTGCTAATTAGTTAGTAGGCGTTCATTATAAAGTTATTACTGAAACCCTAATCTTACCTCCTTAGAGAGGTAGAAGTTGAAAAATTGTAAGAATATAGCTAAAAGTTTAGGTAAGGGAAGGGAAAGTAGTAAAAGTAGGTTTCTGTAGGTTGTAAGATTTTAACTTAGTGTAGCTAACTAGTAGTAGCTATAAGAGAGCTTTTATCCTATAGGAGGCTTAGTAGCCTCAAGCCTTATAGGTCACGTGATCCTAACTATTCTGGCTCTCTATACAGGCTATAGGGTATATATCCTTACAATATAGTATAAGTAGATAATCTAAGAGGTTAATAATAATAGTATAACTACCCTCCACTTTATTAAAAATATTAATATAGCTACTAATGGTCTCACTAAAATCCTAAATACTATTAAGTATAAGGATTTTATTAGATTACTTAGAATAGTAAATAGTTTAGATTAAGGGAAGTTTCTAAAGGAATTAAAAGTAACTAGATTAATTAGTATCTAACTATATAGCTTTAATACTATAAAGCCTAAAAGTATTTAACTTTTAAAAAGCTCCTCAGTTTTAGAGTTTTTAGGTAAAACTGACAGTTTTAATAATTTCGATATTTTTACCGGTTTTTTAATTATTTTAGCAGCCTTTAGGCCTAGCCTGAGGGGGAGTGTTAGGAGGTAGCCTATAGCCACCTAGGCTATATTATATGATAGGCTAGGCTACAGCTATTAGGGCGCCCCTACGCTATATAGGTAGCTATAAGACCTTTCCCTCTTTATACACAGATATTCAGCATCACTAATTACCTTATTACCTATAAGTAGTAATAAAATATTATAGAATTAAGGAAATTACTAAAATAGTTAAAATAATATTTAAAAGCTTAATCTTTCAGTATAATTAAAAAGACTCCAGCCTATATATAATTAAATATATCTAGCTTCAGATAATAATCTCTATAAATATAAATTTTTAATTTAAAAATATTATAGAAAGCTTCTCTATACTTTATCTTAAAATTATATATCTTTATAAAATTAGTTATATTCTTAGCTATTAGTATATTAATAGGGAGAGATTCAGTCTCCTAGTAATTATTTATAAAGTTAATATATAGGGAAGATACTATAGGGGGTAAAATAGGAAATTTACACTATTAATTCTAGTTATAAGAAAGTTATTGATCTAATTAATCTTAAAAGTCTTATTATTTAAATTATCCTTATTACTAAAAAGTTGTATTTATTACTAATAATAGTAAATTAACTATAAATCTCTCTATTTATTAAAATACTTCTTAGAACTGGTTTTTTAAGGTAGCTAGATAAATATTAAGCTTTATAAGATCTTAATAAATTATCTTCTATTATTACTTCTAGATTATAGAATA
The DNA here is from genome assembly GCA_001693025.2 of Colletotrichum lindemuthianum. Lineage (NCBI taxonomy): Eukaryota > Fungi > Ascomycota > Sordariomycetes > Glomerellales > Glomerellaceae > Colletotrichum > Colletotrichum lindemuthianum. The sequence continues at coordinate 57,327 of MASP02000085.1, read as the reverse complement.
TATCCACTAGGTAAAAGTAATATTATTAAAGAAACCTAGTTAGTTATTAATAAGTATCTTAAAGTTCTATAACTTTATAACTATTTCTTAGATTTCTTCCTTAATCTATAGAATAAACTTATCTTACTTTATTAGATTTATAAGAATCTAGTAGATATATTTACTTTTTATATTAATCTTAATATTATAAATAAGGAAAATATTCTATAAATACTAAGGTATTTATTTATCTATAGTAGTCTATATTTCCTCTAGTTACTTCTTAAAATTATCTTTAAAGGAATTTAGGAAATTTATGCTAAAAAAGTAATTATATATATATATTACTATAATTTACACTATTTAGTTATTAATTTAGTTAGAATTATACTTTATAATAGAATTAAAAGTTTGTTTATATACTGAAAATCCTACTATTCAGAAAAATCTTCAGTTTTATTAGTATTCTTACTTCTGAAGGAATTATATTACTTATTATACTAAGGTTTTTAAAAAGTCTTCTAAGAAATTCCACTAGTTTAGATATTTAACTTATTATTTCCTAATTATAGGGAAATTATAAAAAGATATAAATTAAAAGAGGAACAAAAAGTAGAAAAATAGAAGATTCTATTTTTACTATTCTCTAATTCTATTTATTAATATTATATAGGTAAGATTCAATTTTAGAGAGGGAAAATATCTACTAGTTAAGTAAGGAAAGAGGGGAAAGAGAATAGAAGGATATAGGGAAGAAAAAGAGGAATATAAGGAAATTCTAAAACTTAGAATACTATAAATTCTATTACTACAGAAGTTTAGTAAATCTTATAATAAAGGTATTTAATAAATATAATTATATAAAATACTCTTAATATTTCTTTTATAAGTTAATCTTAAATATAGGTAGGTATCTAACTACCAGAATTAAAATATATTAGTATAATTATTAAAGAGATATTACCTTATCTTAAGTTAGGTAAAGAATTATTATTAACAATATCTAAATAAATTAAGAAATTAGTAATCTTACTTTAAGTTTAACTTAATAATTTTCTATTACTATTTCTACCTAAATAAGTCTTACTAATCTACAGTAAATAGTAACAGTAAGATTAACTACTAATTAATATTAGTTTCACTAGGGGAAAGTATATTATATATATTATTATATATAGTATACTGATAAAGTTAAAGATGTTAATATTTATAGTATATAGCCTATAGGCTATATATAGGCTAAATCTAAATACTCTAGGTAATTAGTTACTAATTACCTAACAGCTAGTAATAACTAGTAGCTAATTATCACTAGTAGCGGTAGTTTCCGCCACTAGGCTATACTATATAGTTAGTATACTGTAGGACCCTAATAGCCTTATAGTTATTATACTACTAACAGTTATATACCTATTTAGTAAATATAGGCGTCAGGCTATTATTATTATTATTATTATTATTATTATTATTATTATTATTAGTATTATTATTATTATAACTATATAGAAAGTAAGTGCTAGTACTACTTTTACCTTACGTAAAGGTATAACTAATATCCCACGTTTAAGTAGATATTATAGATTATATAGTAGAGATATAACTACTATTACTGTTAGAGGCAGCATAACTGCTATAGCTATTATATATAGAGGGTGTTACTCTAGTTAATAACGTTAATTACTATAGCTGTGGCTATAGTTATTATAGTATTAATTACTATAACGTAAATTACTGTAGCTATTATAGCGTAAATTACTGTGACGTTAACTGCCATAATAGTTACTATAGTTAATATATAATAATATAATTATAGTTACCCTGCGTTTAAGCTAAAGTTTGTTAATTACCCCACTTTTAAGCTAAAGTCTATACGCTAATCTAACTTATGGAATTAGTCTAATTAGTAATCAGATAAGGATAATACTATTAATAAGAGGGAATTAAGAAAAGAGAAGAAAAAGCAACAGTCTCCTACCTCCCCAAACTAATAGAGGGAAATTCAGGTTCCATAAATATTATATATAAGGTAGTTACAACCCTCCTTAATACTAAAGTAACTTTCACCTCACAATATTTTTAATAAAAATAATATAATGTTAGTTTAGCTGTAACCTTATAATATATTATAGATATAGCTATAATAACCTCATTTTTAACAGATAGTTTAGCTATAACCTTATTACTTATAATAGATAACATTAGTTATACTACTAAGTATTACAAAATAAAGCAGTTACAGTAAGTTAATACTGCCCATTTAAGGCTAAGCTTACCTAATATAGTCTATAATAACCAAAATATAGTTTTCATCTAAATGAATAAAAATATGGAGGAAAGAAGCCTCCCGTGTGACTGCTATTACAGGATTTATAGTGACAGGACGGCTGGTTATATAGCTATACGCACGTATACAACCTCTCCAGAGTTAATATATAATAATAAGTAAAGAATTTTATAGTTGAGGAATTTTATAGTTTAGGAATTTTATACTTAGTATAATAAGTTTTCTTTTAAAGAAATATATTTCCTTTATATTAAGTAAATAACTATTTATTTATATCTCTAGTTATTTTCCAAACCTTCTTTATATATATTTAGTAATATTTATTTTAGATTTATAGCCTTTTTATAAATTATTTCAAATTTCTAGATATTCATAGGAAGTATACTATTTTATTCTTTATAAGCCTCCTTATTACTAAATATAGAATATATTATACTGAAATAGTAATTCTAGTTCTTATTAAGTTTTTTTTACCACTTAGTATTTATTAAATATTCTTTATTTCTTTATACTTATTCTAGCTGCAGGTAATTATAGCTGTAATTATTACTATACTTCTGGTATTCTAAAAAGGATTTTACCTTTAGGAGGTTAAGTATTTTCCACCTTTAAGATTAGCTTTCTTACTAAAATATTCTTTCTATTTCTATATTATTTAGATAAAAGCTTTTACTAACTTTAAGCTTTCTTAAGTTTTTATAACTATTCTGTAAGTATTTACTAATAGTAACTTTATAAGTTAAAGTTTACTTATAAGGATTAGTAGTATATTATATCATTCTATATTTTCCTTCATATAGTTTAGCTATCTGGATAGTTTATTTATTAGGTTAATTACCCTAAGTTAATACTTTAGATCGAAATTAAATACTAAAAGCTTATAAATTCAGTAGGTAAGTCTTTCCTAATAGTTCTATATAGAGACTATAATAACTTCTATTAGTATTTAGTAGTTTATAAGAATTTAAACTTCTTAAAGAAACTTATAAGATAGTAGTTTTAGTAGTTCAAGTTTTTAATAATAATAAGTAGTTTCTACTACCTTATTTCCCACCTTTATTTTATTTTATAAAGTTTTTTTAAGTAGTAGGTAATAGGTTATTACCAGCCTTCTATTAACTATAATAGAATATCTAAAATAGGTTTTTATAATATATTTAATTCCACTTTAGTCTCTTTAAGAGAATTTTATTATTAAAGAATAGTTACTAAGTAAAATATATTTTATAGCATTATAAATACTATTTATATATTATTAAATTATAAAAATACCTTTTCCTTTTATTTCTCTTTAGAAATATAATAAATAATATTATTACTTTAGAATATTTAGTAATAAACGTATAATAAAAATTATAGAAATTTAGAAATATCTAAAGCTTCTTAAATACCTCTAGTAACTTCTATTTAGTAATTACTTATATTCTGGCTGAATTTATCTTAATATCTATCTAAATTATAATATAGCATAGAAAACTAATTTTGTTTATATCAAATTTATATTTAGAGAGTTTTATAAAAAGATATATATTATATAGTCTAGTAAGAATGTATAATAGAATATTAAAATAATTCTTCTTTATTTCAGTTATATATATTATAATAGTATCTATATATATTATATAGTAAATATTACTTAGTGTAAAGGGCTGGACCTAAGCTTATTTAACTAGAAGGTGGCGTAAAATACTATTTATTTAGAATTAAGGAGTAAAAGAGAAATTTTTATAAGTATATAGAAAAGTCTGTATATATAATACTATATAGAGCCTACTAGAGCCTTACTCGGGCGAGGGGATTAATTTCAGATACCTAAGTATAGCTTTAGCTGAATATTTAGGTATAGTCTATAATATTATCCTCTTTCTCTCCAGCTGCTACCTAGTTGGAGGCTATGGGCTAGGTTTCTGTTATTATCTGTAATTAGTCTATATATTACCTTATACTACTTTAAGGTTACTATATCTATAATAATATTCATAGACTTCTATATAGAGTTTATATATTCTTTCTATTTAATAAGAGCTTCTTATTAGTATTTTCTCTCTACTTAGTATATTCTTATAGTAAGAATATTTTTAACTAGTTATTTAGCCTTCTTATTATTATTTACTAATAGTAGTAGCTAGCTATTAACTATAACTTACCTAGGTAGCAGATTAACAGTAACCTTCTGAAGTAAATCTATATAGAATTATAAATAAATAGACCCTAAAGTATCTAGCTTTATAATATATAGTAAGAGGATTTTTACTATTATATACTTATAGTGTAGCTAGACTAGCTTTTAGCTTAATTTTAGTAACTTATAGTTAGATATACTTAACTATACTTTACTACTAACTTAATATTAATCTATAGAAAACTAAATTTTATTTACCTAAGCTTCTAATCTCTACTAAGTGGTAGCTATCTCTATATAGATATATATTATAACTAACTATATCCTCTTAACTAGCTAGTAAGTAGTAGCCTTACTATTACTAAATAGTTCTATAAACTTCTTAGTAATTAAAATAAAGTTAATATAATATCTATAATCTATAAAAAAAGATATAATTCCTATTATATTATACTGCTAGTTACAGAAAGCTAATTATATAATAAATAATAAGTTACTTTAGTTATTCTAAAATTAGTAGATAAATACCTTTAAAGCTACTTAGATCTCCTAGTTATACTATTCTGTAATTCTATTAGTCTGTAAGTAGTAACTAGTATTTAATAAATATATAATATCTAATAACTTATAGAATTTCTTCTAGAAGTAACTTACCCAGTTAGATCTTCTGTTACTTATAATAAAGTATAGTATTTTATAGAATCTATAATAGTAACTAAGGAACTATTAAATATATACCTCTATCTCTATTATATCTATCTCTTCTAATATAAAAACCTTATTTAGTTAATTAATAATAACCTAGAGGTAATAGCTACTTTATTCTATTATAGAAAGTAAGTTAGTAATAAAGTCTATTAATAAATTAGAATATAATTAGTTAGATATTAGTAGAAGCTTTAGAAATTTCTTCTTAATCTACCTCTAGATATAAATACCTCTATATATATTATAGTAATAGATAAATTAGTAGATATTTTATAATTATTCAGGCTAGTAGAACTATTAACTTATAATCTCTAGTATATTATTATACTCTAGGTGGCTTATAGAGGAGAAGTTATATAACTTCTATATTAGTTTAGTTTTAAGTTTATTAAGGAGGCTATTACTCTCTTTACTATTTGGTATTTAAAGTTTCCCTCTAAAGGTAAGCTATCTTAATATATTAATAATATATTTAGTAATCTAGATTTTAATATAGAAGTTAGAGGGAAAATTATATTCTCTCTACTAAACTACTATAAAACTCTATTAGTATAAAGAGTCTCTCTCAGTAATATAATTCTATATCTCTTATAGATTTAGTTTTCTTTAAAAAATCTAAGTATTAGTAATATTTATATATTCTATCTAAAGTTCTATAAGGATAATAATATCTAGAATAACTTATATTATTTATTTCTATTATTTCTTATTATTCTACTCTTTAGAAATATTCTATTCTCTCTAGAAGAAGATATTAGAGGCTACTACTTTAATATCCAGCTAGTACTTAAAGTAAAAATTATATTAAGATAACTTCTTAACCTATTAGCTTTACTTCTTTATAAGCTATTATTTCTTTATAAAATACTTAAAGTTCTTATAATTAGTAAGAATCTTAAATTTTTTAATATTTTATAACTTTACTTTCTATATTTATAAATAGATTAATATTATAAGAAGCTTCTTATTATAGATTAAGTAATTAAATTCTATAGAGATAAGATATTAGAAGTGGAAAGTTACTTAATATTTTACTTTAATTTTATTATTTTAGGTTAATATACCTTCTAAAGTATATTCTAAATAGTCTATTTCTACTATTATTAAAGTATTAAGGTTAAATATTTACAGAATTAGTTTTATAGCGAAAAGTTATTTTAGCGTAAGGAAAACCTCCTACTACTTTAGTCTCTAATTAAAAGAAACTAACTTCTAAATTAGGTAGTTTAAGGATTCTATAATAATATTATACTGAGATATAAAATCCTTATAGTAATTTATAAATCTAAGGAAACTGCAGATATCCTTCAGTAAGCTAGAGGGGAAGTTAGTTAGTAATAGCCTCTAATTTCTGAAAATTATAAGAGAGGCTTTTTCTAGCTAATATAATAAACTTAATATACTTAACTATAGTAACTAAGAACTTATATTTCTTAGAATTTAACTTAAAGTTTATATTAATAAAATAGCTAAATATTTAGTAAATCTTCTCCTTATATTCTTTTTGTAAGTTACTAATATAAATAATAATATTATTAATATATACTATAATAAACTTATCCAGAAACTATTACAGATAGCTATTAATACACTATTAAAATATAGTGGGGATATTAGTAAGTTTAAAAGAGTATATTATCTATTTAAAAAGACTATAATATATCTAAAAAGCTATTTTCTTCTAATTTATCTTATTAATTCTAATTCTATAGATTATAATAATAATATTAAGTTTAGTATACTAATAGGTAATACTAACTTTCTAGAGGATCTCTAATATAAGAAGAAAGAAGTAATAATCTTTCTTTATAATTATATTAAAAACTTTATAATCTATATAGAAATATATTCCTCTATCTAACTTCCTTATAAAGAAGATTAAGATATCAGTAGAAAAGCTACTTATTTTAATAAATTTCTTATTAAGTAAATTCTCTAGAATCTTCTTAAATAGTAGAAGCTCCTCCTATAATATATTATAGAGAGGTTTTTATAAAAAGTCTAGTTTCTATTTTTTATTATTAGAAATTAATAGAATATAGTAATTTATCTTTAGTTAGCTGGGGGGTAATTAGTATACTAAATCTAAATAAAAACGATCTAGGAATTCCTTCAAGATATTTATAGAGATATAATTCTTTAGGTTTACCTCTATTTTTTAAAGCTAATACTTTCTTAATATCTATTAAACTAATAGATATAACCTAATAGAAGCTTAGTATCTTACTAATATATTATATAGTATACTAATAGATAAATATAAATAAATTAATATTAAGTAGGTAGACTAACTGAATCTCCTTAAACTATACTAGCTTATTCTAATACTCTAGATATACTATTATATTATTCTTTCTATAAGTTATCTATTAGATTGTAATATTATAAATAATATAATTATTCTCTATCTACAACTACTTAAGATATAAAAGTAACTATAGACTCTCTATAATATAGATATAGATTTTCTATATATAGCTACTAACTTCTAAAGTAAGAATAGTTACCCTCTAGATATTACTAAGTAATAACTTAATAGTATATCTTCTTATCTATCTTTTTAACTTATTTATTAGCGAAAAGTAAAAATTCTTTATAAAAGGGATATTAATAATAATATAAATATTATAATCTATATTAATGAATATATTAATAAAGTAACTTCTATTTATTCTAATCTTAATAGTAGCTAACTACTAGTTACGTATTTATTTCTTTTCCTATTATTTTCTCTATTTTATTACTTCTACCTCTATTAGCTTTAAAACCTAACTTTACTTTAAAGTTACTTTTTTCCTAAGTTCTTACTATTACTAAGTAGGGAAATACTATCTTCCTAATTATCCCCAGTATAATCTAAAGTAACTATAATTTTTATAACCTTTATACTAGCTTTCTTATTCTCTTATATTATATAGTTTCTATAAATATAACTTTTCTTACTATATCTAAAATATTAGTAAGTATCTTAATAATCCTTAAAATACTCCTTAGAAATAGAGGAGAAATTACTAAAACCTTAATATTATTATTACTTCTTAACTACTTTTATTATTATAATATTACCTTCTATATTATTAATAGTAAGTTTCTAGTAAAGTAGCTAGTAGTAAACTAATATCCCCTTTATACACTTAAACTTCTAAAATATATTCTAAATTTTAGATAATTAGAGTTTATACTTTATAGAAAGATTTATTATAATAAGTAGTTTCTTCAAGTAGGGAAATAAGGTAGTTTCTAGTAGGAATATCTAGATTATATCTAGCTGTATATATTCTCTGGTATTAGTTAGAATCTTTTTAAATTAGAATAGAAAAGTAATTAGATATTTATTTTCTTTCTATCTAAAGTTTTATAATTAAGTAGTAATATAAGGCTAACTATTAGAGTTTAGGTAAATTCTATGTAGATAATTTATAAAATTATTTAGATTATAGAAGTTTTCTAACTTTCCTATTATATAGAAAATTTTAACTACCTACTAAAAACTAAATTTTAAATAGAAGTAAATTAAATATTAATATTCCTAATTACTATTAAAGAAATAATAGTTAATTTTAAGTTTAGCTTTTATCTATTAAGTTTATATTTAATATTTCTTCTACTTACTTAAAAACTTTATAAGTAGGGAAAGAAGTTTCCTCTAGTAATTAGCTACTAATAGAGATTTAGTAGTATTATTAATTCTAAAAGCTATTATCCTAATAGATATTATTCTAGAGGTTACTAAAGTATTCTAATATAGGCTAAAGATATCTATTATAATAACTATCTGGAGGTTACTGCTTACTATAATATCTTATTTTACTAACTTATATAAAAGCTTATTAATTCTCTAGTAGAGAGAGCTTAAGATATGTTATAATTACTACTAAAGTAGGTTACTTATAAAGTTACTATCTATAGAAATATTCTGGGTAACTTCAGTATTTCTTATTATTCTTTATATTAGTTAGTTAGTTATCTATTATATAATATTATATCCTAGAAGCTATATTTAACGGTATTATATACTTAACTAGTAGGAAGCTACACTTTACTTAATATTATCTATATAGTAAATAAAACTAAATTCTAAATATATAAAAAGCTAGATCTAAACTTATTTAACTGGAAAGTAATATAAAATACTATTTATTTAGAACTAAGAAGTAAAAGAGAAGCTTTTATAGGTATATAGAAAAGTCTATATATATAATACTATATAGAGCCCACTGGGGCTCTACCTAAGTAAGGGGGTTAGCTTTAGATACCTAGGTATAGCTCTGGCTGGATATCTAGGCATAGCCTGTAATACTTAGTCTGGTAAGTATATAGTGAATATATACTTAGAGTATTACAGATATATTTATAAAATTAAATAGTATTACTATATATTTATAATAACTATATTTTATTCAAAATACTATTTTTTAATAATCTTTCAGTTTAATTCTAAAATAATAGTAGGTATTTTTAGGGTTACTTTTTGAAATCCATATTACTTTATAAAGCTTATTTAGAAACTTACTGATAAAAAATAATTAGTATTAGTTTTAGTTCTAACTTTATTAAGTTCCCTATAGTAAATATAAAGATATAGGAAATTATTCCTTTCAGTATAAATAAAATAAATATATTTACTTTACTTATTAATAGCTATATATAACTATTTACTATATTTTCCATAATATATACTTTTAACTCTTCAAGTTATTACTTACTTAGGGGGTAGATAGGGTTATATAATAGTTTCTTACCTAATTTGAAATTAATAGAGTATTTAGTATTCTTAAGTACTAGAATAGTTTTTACTACTACTTTATTAAATACTTCCTACTTACTAAATAGTTTCTTAGGGATATTTATGGTTACTATAATTTAATTTAATTTCCCTAATATCTTAATATAAGATTCTAAGTTATTCTCTACTTTACTAATATTAAGTATATAGATAATCCTGTTATTTTTAATAATTTCTTAGGTAAATACCTCTAGCTTAATAATAAATATATATTTATAATACAAGCTGTTTATATAGATATAAATAATAATATCTGTTTAACTTATAGAGTGTTACCTTAGTAGAAGGTTTAAGTAATTCTTAAATTAGTAAATTTTAGCAAATAGTTAGTATTTCCCTAAGTATATCTCTTTAATTTTATAAGGAAGAAAGTTAATTTACAGACTGTTTTAAAGTTAATACTAGTTTATTAAATCTTTTTAATATTAATATCTTTATAATAGCTAATATTAAGTATAATACCTTAGCTAGTTATTTACTGATAAAACTTATTTATAAGTATAAGTTTATATCTACTGCCACTTCTTATTTCTCTACTTCTTAGAGAATAATTACTAAGTTTTTAGTTATCTTCCCTATAGAAATTAACCTCTTAATTAGCGTGGAAACTGTTAGTTATATCTTTATATCTACTTATTTCTCTAGTTATTACCTATATGGAAATTAACGTTAGTAACTTATATTAATATCTGGAATTCTGGTATACTTTACCTTCAGGTAGCTAGCGGTATTAAGTTAACTTCCACGCCACTATAGTATTATATAGCTTTATATTCTATCTTACTATATATAAAATAGGCTTCTGAAGCTTACAATATAGCTGAAGTATATAAGCTTTTTAAATTTAAGGTTAGTATAGTATTTCTTAAATTACTAATATTGAACTAGCGTCTATTAAATATTAATACTATTAAGGGGGTGGTTTTTTTAGTATTCTTTAAATTCAGATTACTTAAAATATCTATATATCTTAATAAAGTTACTTATATTTCCTTTTTCCTATAGATTTACTACTATATTATTACTGAAGCTTCTATAATCTTTCTATCTTAGTTATAACTTCTTAAGCTTTAAGAAGGGAAATCTTTAGTTTTTCTATTTTTCTTTTTAAGCTGGAATATAATTTATAAAAGCAAATAAAAATTTCTCTTTTATTTTACTCATATTCTGAAATACTTAGATTTTAGTGGAATACTAACTATTTAGTATAATATTATATTAATAACTATTACTTACTCTATTATATTTCTTTAAGTTTCTATTAGTATAGTTACCTCTGTATTTCTGGATTAATATACTATTAGTAAATAAATATAATAAAGTTGATTTAGATAGGCTTATTCTTTAGGTTTACCTTATAGTTTTGCTATTCTATCTGAAGCTATAATATAAGTCTTATAAATACCTATTAGATCTATTAGTTTATAGTATTATCTAGCTGAACTTAATACCTATTCTTAATAGCTATAATTTAGTTATTAACTTATTTAACTGTAAATATCTTTATTATTATTTTGCAGTTATATAAAGGTAGCTTCTCCTAATTCTTTAGTAGTCTTGATACTAATAAGTATTTAGTAAGTTATTATATAAGTATAGTAGTTTGATTTTTATAAACCTACTACTATTTCCATATTTATTTCTGTTAGAATAAGTAGGAAAATAGGTATAGTAAATAACCTAAGTTTTAGGAGATATATTACTAGATAAAATTAGTTTTCTTAACGTGAATATTGCAGTTATATGCAGGTAATATCTGGAAGAATGAGGATATCTCTTTTCTATAGAATCTTAGAGAGATAGTCTCTCTTTATATAGATATTCTCTAAGGAATTATAGGGATTAATTCTAAGTAATACTCTAGAATATCTAGGGGGTTTTTATATATCTTTTATAGGAATTATATATAGAAATCTAGATAATTCCTTAGATTATAGTTCCTTTAAATTATAGGGAATATAAGGGGATTTCTTAGAAACTTTAATAACTAAAGTTACTTAAGTTAATCTAGGTGATAATATTCTAGATATTTCCTCTAGATAGTAATATATCCCTTACTATTAAGATTCTAGAGTATCTATATATAATAATTACTAGCTCTAAAAGATAATTAACCTAAGAATCTCTCTAAACTATTTAGTTAAGTAAGTAAAGAATAAATAAGCTCTAAAGAATTTCAGGTATTCTATAGTATAAACTAATTAAGGAATTTTAAAGAAAGAATATAAATTTCTATAAAATAAATAACTAAAAAATATATAAAATAAAACTAATATAAATAAAATCTCTATAAATCTAAATTTATTCTATTTAGTTAATAAGGAGAACCTCCTCCTTAATCTTATTAAGTTTTTCTTTATCTTCCTCTAGTTAATCTTTATTATCTTAAATAGTAATTATAATTCCTAGTTTTATTTATCTAACTGGATTTCAGTATTATCCTTATTATTTATAATCTATATTATAGAAATTAGTTACCTTATCTAGAATCTAGTTTTTATTATACTAAATATCTATATTCTCCTTAATAGCTAGTAGTATATACTAAAGATTATAAATATTAATATAAAAGATAATCCTAACTATTTCTATACAAATATTAAAGTGATTAATTTTATTATAGCTAGCTATCTAATCTAACTCTTAGTTAGTATCTAGAATATCTCCTCCTAAAATCTAGTAGAATTATATTTATTTCTGAAAATTACTATTAATATTAAGTATATTAAATATAAAGTTTAAGTAGATAAATTTAATTAGGTTAGTCTCTAGGAAATACTACTAAATAAAATTAGTTAAAATTATAGCTATAAGGAATTTAATAGGAATTAGAAAGTTATTTTACTATATATCTATATTCTTACTTTTAACCTAAATAATAAGAAGCTTAGAGATGTTAATATAAATAGTAATAGAGAAAATAATAGCTTTACAGAATAGTAAGTTATAGTTAATCTAGAGATATATTTAATAGATATATTCAGAAATTATAGGAGAATTCTTAAGAGGACTACTAGATTTAGTAGAAACTATAAAAAACTAGTAATAAGCTATAAAGATAGGTTAATTAGTAGTTTTAAGTTTCTTAGAGGATCTATTAGAGGATAGGTTAGCTTATTACTTATAAATATACTTACTAGTCGTTATAGTTAGTATAAATTCTATAGTAAATATCTTAAATATATTCTAAACTATAGTAATTATATCTAGTTATTTCTAGAAAAGTTTAGAAATATTATTTATAATTATTTCAGCTGAAATCTAATTATTATAATATTAAGTAATTACTATTTCTATAAGTTTAAGGTCTTTTATAGATTTTACTTACTTCTCCTGAGAATTAGCTATATCTTATATTTAGTAGTAATAAGGAGGAGAAAGAAGGAAGATAGTAAGAATATAGGAAAATTATACTTATAGAGTAGATTAAGATATAGTTTTCTATAGTATAGCTATAAGATTAGTCTAAAGTTTCTTAGTAAGAATATTAATATATTAGCTTTAATTATTCTAAACTTTAGATTATTCTATTATATTAGTTTAGATAATTATAATATCTATATTAGTAAGAATATAGCTAGATAATAAACTAGAAACTAGAGATACTAAATTTTATAATTTTTTATAAGTAAGTAAGTTTTTATAGTATAGTTAAGTAAATATAACTAAAATTATATAAATAAGTAACTATAAATTCTCTCTGAATATATATTAGATAGTAGCTAGATTATCAGTAAAGTAAAAAGAAATATTACTAATAAAAATTATTTAGCTCTAGTTATTTTTATAGGAATTTACTAATTCTTATTTACTAAGTTACTTATAGATATTTATAATTTTATTAGAGAGTATTTCTATAAATATTATAAAATTCTTACTTACTAACTTAAGTTAATAAGTTAATTCTATCTTACTTCTATAGATAGTAACTATTTAGAGATATCTCTTAAATATAAAAATATAAATATTATTCTTTTTAGTAAGAAGAAAATAAAATAGCTTATTATATATATGATATTTTAATTAGTTATAGTAAGTTAAGTTAGAAATAGAATAATAATATAATATCTTAATAAATAGAGAGTTTCTTATAGGAAAATATTAAGTTTTTATTAAGAATCTTAGAGAAACTAGGAAAATATAGAGATTTCAGGAATTCTCAGAAGAATAAATAATATAAGAAAATCTAGTAAATATAAGGAGATTAGTAAGATTATTTCTAATAGAATTTAGAAGTAATATAAGGTATTTCTTATCTATTAGTAAAAACTAAATAATATTTCTTAGAGAAAGAATAATTATCTTATTATTTAGAGGGAAGATTTTGAATTTTAGAGTTTTTAATTTCCCTATAGAAAATTAGTAATTTATAAGAAATATACCTACTAATAAGATTTTTATACTTCAGGACTCTGAATAATTCTTTTAGGAAGAAGCTATTAAATACAATAATCTTAATAGCTTCTTCCTTCTGGAAATTCTAAATTCTATATAATTATAATTTATATTTCTTATAAGTGAAATTAGTTTTAAGTCTCCTAGAGATTCCTTTATATTTTTTATTATTTAGTTTTCTGAATTCTAAAATCTAATATTATATTATTAATAGTTTCTTAATCTATTTAATTTCTTTCTTTATTTAATCTTTCTCCTTTTTACCTTATTTAAAATTAGCTATTAGTTCTAAAGTAATTATAGTATCTATATTTATCTATATATTATAGATACTAAGTTAGTCTTTCTATTTAATAAGATATTATACTTAAAGTTTTCTTTATTTTTTATAGATTACTCTTCTCTCTATAATTTATTCTATTTTATAATATTAGTAGTTATCTTAATATTTGTAAGAATGTGGCTAAAGGCTTAGGTAAGAGAAGGGAAAGCAGCAAAAGTAGGTCTCTGTAGGTTGTAAGATTTTAACTTAGTGTGGCTAACTAGTGGTAGCTATAAGAAGGCTTTTATCCTATAGGAGGCTTAGTAGCCTCAAGCTCTATAGGTTATGTAATCCTAGCTATCCCGGCTCTCTATATAGGCTATAGAGTATATATCCTTATAATTATCCCCCCCTTTAAAGGCTTTAGGCTCTAAGGTCTGTAAATACTATATAGTTACTCTTAATATATAATTTTACCGACTATTTAGTAGTAGTTTAGAATATAAAGATAAAATAATAGATAAATAATAATTGAAATAATAGTTGAAATGCTAGTTGAAATAAGAGACTTTAAGTAATTATAAGAAGAGATTGAAACTATAAGTATATTAATCTGTATTATTCCTATAGATATATTAACCTGGGAGGTTAATAATCCCTCAGTGAGGCTTCCCTGTCAGTATATTAACCTATAAGGTTTTAGTATATTAACTGGATATCTTAAGGTAATTACTAGAAGAGATTAGAACTATAGGTATATTAATCTATATTATTCCTATAGGTATATTAATCTGGGAGGTTAATAACTCCTCAGTGAGGCTTCCTTATAAGTATATTAATTTATAAGGTTTTAGTATATTACCTAGATATCTTAAGGTAATTATTAGAATATCTAATTCCTTTAGTATATTAACTAGATATCTTTAGGTAAATACTAAAGTATCTAACCCCTTCTCCCTGAGGTATTTTATAGTAGATTAGGTATATAAGGCTTCTTATAGCTAATTAGGCTACTAAAGTATAAGTAGATATTTACTAGTTATTTTACTTCTAGAAAGGAGTTACTATTACTATAATTTAGTAATCTTCCAGCTTCAGGCTTAGTATAGCTTTAAGGCTTTTTTAGTAGTAAGCTCTCAGTAGCTAGATAATTATAGTAAATCTTTATAGAGTAGCTAGATTTCTAGTAGTATATATAGAATTTATTTTAGTAATAAATAACTATTAAATAGCCTAACTTACTATAGACTTTATATATTTAAACCTTAAGGTGAAGCTTCTTAGCTAGAGTTAACTTATTAACTATTTCACAGTATATATATACTAAGCTAGTAGTATTATTATAACTAATAGCTTTTCTAATAATACTACAAAGTATCCTTATAAAGCTATAATATCTCTTAGAGATATTTAGCTACTAAAGCTACAGCTTTTAGTAGCTAGTTATTAAATTTCTAATACTATAGGTGTCTCTATATTCTAGCCTCAAAGTAGTAGAAGAAGGTAAATACGTAAGGTTAAAATATCTCTAATCTAATAGTTCCTAAGAACCTATAGATTACTAACTATTTAGTATAAAACTTCAGTAGGAATATCTAGCTATTATACTGAAGTGTATAAAGTATACTATAGAGATATAGCTTTTATAGGATAAAGTTAGTTAATAAGTAGTAAGTAAATACTATAAAGTTAGCCTATAAAAAGTCTAGTAAGATATAATAATAATTATACTACTAGGTCTGTAAGCTATATAATAGTTTAGTTATAACTTACTGAATCTTCTATACTTCTAAGGCTTCTAGCTGTAGAATATAGCTATCTTAGATTACTATTAGCTAATCCTCAATTTTATATAGAATAGCCTCTTTATAAAGAAAGCTGCAGGGGTAGCTAGGAGGTCTTAAGTAATCTTAATATTTAGAGGCTATAGATAGGATTAATAATAACAGCATTAAGCTTACTATAAATATACTACTAGAGAGGTATTTTACTATAACCTCTATAAAGAAGAACTATTATTCAAGAAAGTATATAAGTATTATTATGGTTATTATTATTATACTAGTAGCTATATTACTTAAGTTACTTATTTCAGCTGCTTATATTAATATAGTTAGTATAGAGGTTACTATATACTTACTAGTTAAGAGTGTATTTTCAGAAGATATATTTTTAGAAGGTGTATTTTCAGAGGCTATATTTTTAGATACTGAATTTTCAGATACTGTAGGTATCTAGACTGCTAGCGTAATTATTCTTAATATAGTTACTAATCGGTTAGCGGGCGTTTGTTATAAAGTTATTACTAAAACTCTGGTCTTACCTCTTTAGAGAGGTAGAAGTTAAAAAATTATAAGAATATAGCTAAAAGTTTAGATAAGGGAAAGGAAAGTAGTAAAGGTAAGTCTCTATAGGTTATAAGATTTCAACTTAGTATAGCTAACTAGTAGTAGCTATAAGAGGGCTTTTATCCTATAGGAGGCTTAGTAGCCTCAAGCTCTATAGGTTACATAATCCTAGCTATCCCAGCTCTCCGTATAGGCTATAGAGTATATATCCTTATAATATCCTTTCTTATAGCTATCTATTTTCTCTATAGATTTCCTAGTATTATTAATCTAATAGAAGAAATCTTTATTAGGATCTACTATTAAGTTAAAATAAGTAATTAATATTATTAGGTAGATATTTATTATCAGGGGAAAATCTAGTTAATATACTAATTTCCTTATTCTTTCTAGGATTTTTATAGAGCCTATTATAAGAGGAGTAATTTTAGCTAGCAGGCTACTAAGTAAGTAATATTCTTTATCTAACTATAAATATATAAATTCTCCAGGAGAGAAAGTATATAGCTAATATTTATAGTTAAATATTTTCTTTATAAATATCTATACTCTTATAATTAAAAAAGATACTTCCTCCTGGAAGATATCCTAAAAGGTAACTAAGGTAGCTAGAGTTACTAAATTAACTAGAAAGTTAAATTTAATATTATATAGGATTTTATTAGGATATTTCTCTATAAGATTAGATAGATTATTATTAAGACTAAACTAGAAAGTTATTAAGTAGTCTGACTACTAGATATCTAGGTAATTTATTATAAATATATAAATAACTATTTTAATAGTCTAGTTTTTATATTCAGAAAAGTTATCAGTCTGTAAATAGTATAATATAGATAATTAGAGCTTTATATCTATTATTTTCTATAGCTATATCTAGAAATCCGAAAGAAACTTAGAATTATAGTTTAAGATAATTACCTATAGGATCCTCCAGTTTCCAAAATTTAGTATCTAAAGTAAAATTACTACTTAATTTTATATTATATAAATAATATACGTAGGAATAAGTAGGAAAACTTTAGAGAATTTATTATTAACTATTAAAAGTAAGTTAAATAAGGGAAAATTAGGAAGCTTCTAGAGAATATTAACTACTAGAATATCTAGTAAATTAGTTATAAAATCTATAGTAATAATATAGAATAATATTAGTAGGGAGAGAATTAGCTAGAGATTACTAATTAGTTTATACTTATTTTCAAGGAGGAGCTTATATATAAGGTAGAATTAACTATATATCTAGATATATTTAGTAAGTTAGGAAATATAATATTTAGAATATAAGTTATATTATATATAGATATTCTCTTAGTAGAGGTTATCCTTATAAGAAGTTTAAATAAAATTCTTTACTATAGTTTTAGGGATATAGAGTTAGTATTAACTGGAGAATTTAATATAGTAAAGGAGGTAGTCTATAATCTTAAATAGGAGTCTAAAGCTATTATTCTATACTAAGAGCTAGTAGTAAATTAGGATAAATCTATAGTCTACTAAGTAGGTAGTTATAATAGAGAACTAGAAGTTTAGTAATAATTTAATTTTAGTAGTATAGTAAATAGTCTAGTTATTTTATATTTTATTTGGCTTCCTATTATCTTCAGGTAGAATATAGCTTATTTATATATAAGAAAGTATATTAAGAATAATAATAGAGACTTTAGGAATATAATAGTATTCTAATTAAAATTAAGATAGATATTTAGCTGCTAGTATTAACTAGAGATTGTCTTATTTACTATTAGTTATAAATAGTATTATTTATATTATTACCTCTAGGGTAGAAATATAGTTTATTAATATAATTAATAGAATTTTGCAGGATAATTAGATAAGGAGTTTAGTTTTAAAAATTATCTAGGTGAGATAGGTAACTTCTAGTTCTATTAGTTAGTATTATATTTCTATATTAAATAAGATTTCGATTAATATAGAGGATTAGCTAGATTACTATAGAGAGGATATATTTACTTAGGGTTTAGTTTTATTCCTTATTTTTAATATAGAAGAGTATTACTTTAAAGTTATATCTATAGGATATATTAATCTGTAGGAATAAAGTATACTTTAAGTTATAATAAATAAGGGAGGTATTTTGATAGAATACTAAGTAAATATTCTTGAAATTAGTAAGTTCCTTAGTAGTTAGTTTGAATATTATTTTAGCTAAGTAGTTTTTCTACTTAGTATCTACTGTTATACTTTAGTCTCTAGTTAATAGTAGTAATATTATTTTATAGTTTTATAGTAGCTTAATCCTGGAGGTATACTAAAGAATAAGATATTATATATAGCCTATAGTTCTAATTTACTATTTAAGGGCCACTAGAGTGTTAGGAAAAACTATATTATATAGACCTTAAGTATACTTCTTAGTGTTAGATAGTCTGAAAGTATCCACTTAGAATCTAAGGAGTTCTATAGATAGGAAGCTGATAAAATATTTATCTCCTAATAGCTTAAGATTATATTTATTAAATAACTTAAGGATAGATTAAAGGTATTTATAATGTTCTTCCTCTATAGTAGAGGTAACTATAATATTATTAATAAATTTCTAGATAAAATCTTTATATAGCTGGAGGATCTTATTTATAAAATACTAAGTATATATAGGGGAATTATAGAAGCTTATTAGGATTACTATAGGTTTCTCTTATTTAGAGTAGTTAATAATAGTTAGACATTCTTAGTATTCTTTAATAATTAGTATTTAGTGGAAATATTACTAAGTATTAATAATTATAATAAATTTCTTACTATAAAGCTTATAAATTACTTCGGATTAGAGGAATATTAAGTATATACTTAGTATAGTGATCCACTTAATAATATAAAGGTTAACTACTATCCTACTTTTTTATTTACTATTAACTGTTTGCTAAACTATAAATATAGAGGCTCTAAAAACTATATAGAATTTAACTTACTTAAACTATCTTTACGAATATATATTATTTAGCTTCTTATCTAGAAACTTCTAGTTTTTAATACTTATAAGATAAGGTTACTAAATTATCTTTTTTTTATAATAATTATCTACTAAGAGAATAGTGATTCTTTTGTTTTTAGATATATTTAAATATTCTTTAGGGGTTTATAATACTAGAAACTCCTTTATAATTTACAATATCCTCTATATAAAGTGATAGAAGTAATTAAAGATTGTAATATCCTAGGGGGTAATAATAGTATTTTTAGCTGAATTAAACTTAATACAAGTTTATAGTTCTTCCCTATATAGTTACTATAAAGATCTGGAGTATCAGTAAGGTTAGAATTTAGATTAGATTCTTTAATAGAGAGTATATTATTACTTATATTAAATATATAATTTATTATTCCCTACTAGAATTCTGCTGAGATATACTCTATTTTCCTATTCCTCTAGATCTTTATAGTTTTATAAGTATTATTATATAATATAACTATAGGGAATTAACCTATAATAGTATTTATTATATTATTATAATTAGGTCTAAATATAAGTATATTAATTTTAAACCCTTAGTAGTATAGACTAATATATAAGCTATAGTTTTTAGGGGAATACTTAGGTTCTTCTCTATATAAGCTAGATATTTAATTAGGAATTACTTAGTATAGATTTAGGCTGGAATTTTTAGTCCTCTATAGGAGTCTATCTTAATGATCCTCTTAGTATTTAGGATATTAATATTATTAGGTATATTAAACTCCTACTTAAGAATAATATCTATTTAGAGTTTAAAAATAATTTATATCCTAATATAAAGAGTTATAATTTAGTGAGATATTTTCCTGATTCCTCTATAAAGTAAGATAAATATAGTCTAATTAGTAGTCTGGATATTTCTTACTCCTAAAAAAGTAATAATTATAGATATATCTAAATAATATCTAAATATATATTCTAGGATATTCTAGTGGATAAAGTATTATATAGCTTCTATATTAATATATACTTTAAGAGGTTATTTTATAGCTAATAGTTAAACCTTAATTTAGATATATATATTTTTATATAATATAGTATTCAATATTACTTTAGAATTAGATTTACTCTATAGGAAGCTAGCTTCCTAGGATATAGAAATTACTTCTTAATATTTAGTAAAATATAATTACTTTTCCTTATAAGTTAAGCCTATAGGAGAATAGTATATTTAATATATAGAAGCTATAAAATAGTTATTCTTATATTCTAATAGTTCCTAATAATTACTAAGAATATCTAGACTATAGATAAAGTTAACCTCTATTTTATATAGAACTTTAGTTAGTAAAAAGTAATTATTATTTAATATTTCTTTATAATTATTATTAGTAATCTAGATAATATATATTTCTTAATTACTCTTCTATATAACTTTATCTATAGTATAAGTATACTCTCTATCTAGATTAGAAAGTTATATATTAATAAAATTATATTAATATTTAGAGTTTATATAATCTTTCTTATATTAGAAATATTATATTTATCCTCTCTATTAATCTTAGTTTCTATAGGGGAGAGAATTAGTTTTTCTGGATAATATATTTAAACTGTAACTAATTAAGGAGAATTTAGAGTTATTTTGATTATCTTCTTTTAGGAAATATATTACTTCCTTAGAGGTATACTAAAATTATATTAGTTATCTAAATATTAGATTCTACTAAGGTTTTATAGCTTAAATATTTTAGAATTAGATATTATTCTTTTTTAGGTTTACTAGATAGCTAACTTAGCTTCTTAAGATTTCTTAGTCTGGGAGATTTAGATTTCTAAAGAAGCTAGATTAAGTAGGTTTCTAGTAGATTATATTTCTTTAACTTCTTATTTTAGTATTTTATATTTATTTATCTTAGAGGTTTATTAGGAAAGAAACTTATTATTTATAATTAATATTCCAGTCTGGATATAGTAGATTAATAATAAAGTTAGTATTTAGTTTATTATAAATAAATATTACTATTTTAATAATATTATATTATACTTATTTAGCTATTCATACTATTATTATAGCGAATTATTATATATCTTTATTACTTTAGATATTATCTATAGTGAATTTTATTTTATTTAGTTTATATTCTACTATTTATTATAATATTCTGAAATACTTTATTAGTAAATTATATTAATAGTTAATATTTAAGTGTGGATATTAGAGCTATTTCTACTATTTCTAAGTTAAATCTCCAGAATACTAATTAAAAGTAATTAGGTAAAAGTATTTATAGAGTTTAGTAGTAGTAACTTTTTAGTATATTATAGATCTTTTAGTATATATATAGATAATATTAATAAATTAGAGGATATTTATATAGACTATTTTAATTCTTTCTATATAGAGGTTTTAATAAACTTCTAGTTTACTAAATAAGTTAAAATATTTAATATTATTTAGTTTAAACCTAAAGCTTATAGAGAGTTTATTATTTAAATATTCTTCTTTATTATTAGGATCTAATTTATATTTATAAAGTTCTCTTAAGTAATAAAATAGTTATAGAAGTATATTATCTTCTATTCTATCTATAAGCTGAGAGGAAAATAGTTAACTATATTACTTCTTTAAACTTCTTCTACTATAATAAGTTTTATATTTAATTCCTCTAAGTAAGTAATTTCCTCCTGAAAGGAAGGATTTAGAATAAGAAGCTTACTGAAGTAGTTATTTATATTTAACTAATCTGATAGATTAGTTAGCAGTTTTCTCTATTATCTTTTCTATATTTTATAGTTTCTATAGTTTTTTAGGGGAAATAGTCTAGTTATTTTCTAGATATTCTTTATAATTTTCTTTAATAAATCTCTAGTTTCCTAATAAGATACTATTAGATCTCTAGACTATTTCCTAGTTTCCTTTAGAAGTTTCTTCCTTAAGTTAGTTACTTAGCTAGTTTAGACTAAAAAGTAACTTAAATTAATATATAAATTCTGGGAGAATATTAATTAAATTTAGTATATCTATTAGAGGAGGAAATATTAGATATTTTACTTAAATCTTCTAAATAGTAGTTAGTTAACTTTATTATCCTCTATATCCTCTTAGAGTATTATATTTTCCCCTTCTAGAGAATCTAGAAGTTTCTTCTATATTATTAGTAGAATTAGTTATATTAAAGGAAATTCTACTATTCTATAAATCTATGTAAATATATTAGTAATTTAGATTTTAATTTATAAGTTTATCTCATTATTGGATAAACTTAGTTTTTTAGTTAATCTAGATATTAGGAAAGATATAGAAGATTACTAATATAAAATATCTTTATAGTTTAGTTCTCAGGAGTTTAAAAATAATATAGTAATTTATAGAAAGAAAGAATTAGAAATCTAAAAAATTAAATTAGTAAGTTATAATTATTTAATTTACTTAGACAAAATTAAGTAAAACTAGAGAAATAATATAATTAAAATTATAGAGAAATAATATTATAGATATTTACTAATAACTACTAGGAAATAATAATAACCTTCCAGGTGAATTATAAATTCTAAAGTTTATAAGTTTCTAGAATTAAGAGATAATTATTAATTTATATATCTCTTAGTAGATTATTAATAGTTTACTAAGTAAACTAATAACCTAATAATATAGAAAGTAGATTATATTACTATTTATTATAGTTATATATAGATAATATCTAGGAGAATAAAGATATCTCTTTTCTATAGAATCTTAGAGAGATAGTTTCTCTTTATATAGATATTCTCTAAGGAATTATAGAAATTAGTTCTAAGTAATATTTTAGAATATCTAGAGGGTTTCTATATATTTTTTATAGAAATTATATATAGAAATCCAGATAATTTCTTAGATTATAGTTCCCTTAAATTATAGGGAATATAAGGGGATTTCCTGGAAACTTTAATAGCTGAAGTTACTTAAGTTAATCCAGGTGATAATATTCTGGATATTTCCTCTAGATAGTAATATATCCCTCACTATTAAGATCCTAAGGTATCTATATGTAACAGTGAAGGCTTTATAGAAAAAAGTATAATAATAATAGTAAAATAGAGGAATTCTCAGTAATTATATTAATAGTATTATTAGTAATATCTAACTATTATTAGTGGAGATACAGAGGGCTCTTTATAGAAGGGTTATTCTGGACCTCTAGCTGTTACCATAGGGGATCTCCAGTAGACCTCCAGTAGACCTCCAGCAGACCTCTAGCTGTTACTATAGCGTATAGGCTACTGTAACTACAGCATATAGAGCTCTATAACTATAGCGTACAGGCTATAACGTAATATATACTATAATACTTATCACAGTATATAGGGTACTATAACTATAGCGTATAAGCTACAGTATAGTATACACTATAGTATCTATTATAGCATACAGAGTATTATAACTATAACGTATACATTACAGTATAAATAATCTGAAGTAAATTAGTAAACTCTTTATATAGTTATTACCTTTACTTATAAACTACTAAAAATAAAAAGATAAAAATTATATATATTTGAAAAATATTTTTATATAATTTATTTATATAAGAATATTAGAATATTCCTCATAAAATGAATAAGAAATAATAAAGATAAACTATTCTTAATATTTTTAGATATATGAATAAATGTAATAATTTCTAATATATAACTATTTATAACTATATAGTTTTAAGTATTTTACCTATTATATCTATAAGATTTAGTTTTAGTAAGAATAAGAATTAAGATTATTTATTAAATATAGAGGTAGATTACTAAATATATAGTAACTACTTAGTTTTTTAGATTAAATTTAAAAAGAGTATATTTTCTCTTTTAAGCTTAGAAGGTAAATATTTTATATTTTAAACTATATTTTATATAAAATTATTTAGTAAATTTACCTTTAGTTTATTTTTAGTAAGCTATTAGTAGAAACTTATATTAATACTAGATTTTAATCTATCTAGAGGAGAATATAGAATTTCTTTCTTATAGAAGTATAAGAGTGTAGCTAAAAGCTTAAGTAAAAGAAGGGTAAATAGTAAAAAGTAGGTCTCTGTAGGTTGTAAGATTTCAACTTATATAGGCTAACTAGTAGTAACTATAAGAGACTTTTATCCTATAGTAACCTTAGGCTCTATTAGTTACGTAATCCTAATTATCCTAACTCTCTATACAAGCTATAGAGTATATATCCTTATAATTATCCCCCCCTTCAAAAACTTTAAGCCCTAAAGCCTATAAACGCTATATAGTTACTTTTAATATATAATTTTACTAACTATTTAGTAGTAATTTAAAGCTTTTAATAAAAATAAAATAATAGACGAAATAACAGTTAAGATAATAGTTAAAATAGTTAAAATAATAGTTAAAATAATAGTTAAAACAGTTAAAATAATAGTTAAAATAGTTAAAATAGTTCAAATAAATTATCCTACAGCTAATTAGACTATAAGGCTCCTAATAGTAAATTAGACTAATTAAAATAAAAATTAATTCTTTAAATACTACTAAAATATCTAACCTTATCCTATTATACTAGAAGTTTTACAAAACCTCTCTAGTAGTAGAATACTAGTATATATACTAATAATATAACTTTTTAAGTAACCTAAAGTATCTAACCTCTTCCTATTATACTAGAAACTTTAAGAAACCTTACTAATAATAGGATACTAGTATATATACTAATAATATTAGAAGGACCCCCTTAAGATACTCTTAATATACTTTTAGTAATATCCTCAGTATAATATATATACTAATACTTCTCTTATTAAACTTTAAATACTATAAATACCTCTATATCCTAATTTCAGTAAAGAGAAAATAACTATATAAGCTTTTTAAAGTCTCTTATTAGTATAGTATATATACTAATACCTATTATACTATAATAATAACCTCTAGTGAAAGCCTCCTTAGAATACCCTCAGGATACTCTTAGTAATACCTTCTATATAGTAAAACCTCACTAAATGCTCTCTTTAACTATACTTTATATAGATCTTATTATAGTAGTAAGTAGCTATAGTATAACCTAACTTACTATATATTTTATATATAAATATAAGTATAAATTAGCTTTTAAGGTGAAGCTTCTTAGCTAGAGACTTATTACTAACCTTATAGTATATATATACTAAGCTAGTAGTATTATTATACTTAGTAACCCTCTCATAAGTACTACTAGAAGCTTCATAAAACTATAATATCTCCTAGAGATACTTAGCTACTAGAGTTATAGCTTTTAATTACTAGTTATTAAACTTCTAATACTATAGATACCTCTATATTCTAGCCTTAAGGTAATAGAAGAAAGTAAATATATAAAACCTAAATATCTCTAATCTAAAAATCTCTAGAAACCTATAACTTACTAACTATTTAGTATAGAACTTTAGTAGTAACTAGCTTTTATATTATAGAATATAAAGTATACTATAGAGATATAGTTTTTATAGAGTGAGATTAATTAATAAGCAGTAAGTAAACACTATAAAGTCAGCCTATAAAGAATCTAGTAAAATATATTAGTAGTTATACTATAATATCTAGAAATTATATAATAACTTTATTATAACCTACTAAATCTTCTATACCTCTAAAGCTTCTAGCTATAAAATATAACTATCTTAGATTACTATTAGCTAATTTTTAATTGTATATAAAGTAGTATTCTTATAGAGGAGGTTATAGAAGTAACTAGGAGGTCTTAAGTAGTCCCAGTATTTATAAACTACTAAGGAAACTATTAATAATATTAAGCTTACTAATAATATAGTATTAGATATCCAGTCTATTATAGCCTCTATAAATAAAGATTACTATTTAAGAAAGTATATAAATACTATTATAGTTACTATTATTATATTACTTAAGTTACTAGCAGCTATATTACTTACTTTAGCTACTTATATTAATATAGCTAGTATAAGGATTACTATATACTCGCCAGAGAGTATATTTTCAGAAAGTATATTTTCAGAGAGTGTATTTTCAGAAGCTGTATTTTCAGAAGCTAAATTTTCAGAAACTATAACTTAAAGTATTATTATTCTTAGTATAGTTACTAAACAGTCAGTAAATATAGTTATTCTTTATATAGATACTAATACTAAGTAGTTAGTAAGTATTTATTATAGAATTATTACTAAAACTCCAGTCTTACCTCCTCAGAAAAATAGAAATAAAAAAATTATAAAAATATAGCTAAAAACCTAGGTAAGAAAAGAATAAATAATAAAAAGTAAATCTCTATAAATTATAAGATTTCAACTTATATAAGCTAACTAATAGTAACTATAAAAAACTTTTATCCTATAATAACTTCAGACCCTATTAGTTATATAGTTCTAGCTATCCTAACTCTCTATATAAGCTATAAAGTATATATCCTTACAAGAAAATATTCTCCTTAAAAGTAAAAATTTATTTACTATTATTACCTAACTTTCTATAGTAATATAATATAATACTAACAGTTTTACTATCTATATCTACTAAATTAAATATTAATTACTAAAGTTTATTAAAACTTATATTTATTATATATCTATAAACTATATATTTTCTATATTACTAATTATTATCTAATATTCTTACTTATACTAATTACTTAAAAATAAGTAAAAATAATAGAATTATAAAAATATAACTAAAAATTTTATTTAGGAAAAACTTAAATATATAAGTAGAATCTATATTACTATATAAATTATTATATAAAGAACTTAAATTAGAATGTTTTAAGTAAAAATCTTTCTAATATCTAGCTGGTAAGTTACCAGACACACTATATAATATTAGTTAGTTATATTCTTATAAAATCATATATCTCTTAAGGTTCCATTTAGATAATTACATCTAACAGATAACTTTTACTTTATAAACTCTATAGATAAGCTAAAACTGAGAAATTATTTAAATAGAGGAAACCTTAGATAGTAAATATAGTTAGTTAATATAATAACTAATAAATATAGAAGATATATTATAACGGGAAAATATAAGCTTATATTTATTATAAATACTTTTTTTAAAAAAGTACAATTAATTATTATATAATATTTACTACTAGCTGGTTATATTTATTACTAGCTGTTAATAGTTACTAGTTATTAATAGTCAGTAGTAGAAGCTAACAGCTAGTAGTAGTTACTATATTTAGTTTTACAACTGAAAGGTATATTATAATCCCCCAGTTATAGTTACTTACTACGGAATTTAAACCTACTACTTTTATTAAAACAGTAAGAACTAGCTAGACGTTAAACCACTACGTCAAATAGAACCCTTTATTTATATATAATATTAAGAATTTATTTTAGACTATACTATATTGTCTATCACCTATACTTCAAATAAGCTCTAATTAATTTTTAGTATCTGTAGGGATAATATAGTATTCTTCATAGTCGACAGCCTGGGACCATACTAACTACCAACCAACCCTCTTCACAATACACCTTTCTCCTTAGTTATAATGCTCCCCAATCTCCGGTATTATTCTTTGACTATCGCAAATGTCGATGACAGAGGACAACCACGGCTGAAAGTGTTCAGAAACCCACACGCGTAGCTTCTTGAGGCAAGCAAGCAGAACATGCATTTGCTTGACAGTGCGAGTTCCCCCGATAACCATAGGCCCATGTATAATCTATTGTCTCACACATTAGCATGTCTACAGCTCGGGATCGTCGAAGCGACGGTCGACGTACGATGCGATCGCCCCGGTCTTCTGCCAGGTACAGGTACCAGTCGTGCCCAACAATAGAAATAGCTGGTAAAGTAAGAATTGGAGTTTTCCCTACCAGACGGCTCAGTCGTTTATGCCATGCTGCTACCCAAACCGCAATTTGAAGTTCTCCCGATTTCGCGGAGCTTTCAAGGGACCTCGTCTCGATAGGTATTGCGATAGGACGAAATCTAAAGCAATCGTTGTTGATAGGGTTGATGGTTGCCTCATGAAAAGCCAATCTACCGATGACACCACGTATACGCGAGAGTAGATCATCGTCAGGCGCCAACAAAACACCGAAGTCGATCTCTTTCGAGATACTTCGTGGTAGCCCGGGACCATCTGACGAGGTCGTGGGCAGGAAGCAGCCATCAATCGACGTCATTGACATGGCACAGAGACCAGTCGAAGTCTGATTCCGGAAAACCGCTGCGAGTATTGGATAGTGGACTGTACAATTCCATTCGGTTTTATGCCCGGAAGTGGCACAGCAGAACTCGGCGTCGCCACATAGCTCCAGAACCTTCTCCCAACTGAATGTTGTACTGTCTTCTGTCGGGTAAAACCAACTTTCCTGGGCGAATGGCCATATTGCTTCGACCTTCTCCTTGGACGAAAACGGGAAGATACCTTGATTGGACTCGACGATAAGATCGAGGTCTTGCCACAACGATTCGACATCTTTAGGAATATCTTTCCGTTGCAAGTCGAAACCCTTGAGAACCAACGGCTTTTCTAATCGTTCGAATACTTGTCGAGAATGTACAGCTCTGGCCAAGACGAACCCAGAAGACGCCCGAGTAGATCGCATGGCACTCGCCGTCAAAGACACATCTGATGCGTCTTGTATGCTGGGAGGTTGGAATGAAGTCGAGGGTGCCATCGGCTCCGACACTTCATCAATCCTAGGTCGCTTGGGGTCAGACCCATGCGACAGGCCGCCCTCTTCGAGTGTGCGTTTCTGCTGAAGGCACTGGTTATCCATGGCTCGAATGGTATGTTCTAACCAGTATTCCACCGATGAGATATTCATAATCCGAATGGATAATGATGAGAAAATCGAGAGTGTTGTTGTCGGTCAAGAAATTCAAGTCGATGACAGAATGGATGTGGTTGAGTGAAGTTCGAAGATGGGGAAAGAGGGACAAGGTGTCATATAGGGACAAGGTGTCATATATTGGTTGAAGTGGCACCTTCTCCGAAAGTTGGGCCATCCTTCCGGGTCCTCAGCATATTCCACGGTATTGGTATTGGTCTTTAGCCCTACGTTCAATTCCTCGCCGAGGTTAGCGCCATGAGTCCTCGAGGACGCGGCCGGACAGGACTCATAGCTGTCGAGATGATGCCCATCTCCTCACGACTAACGACACCTCCTATGCGAAAGGCCATTTCTCTTCAAAAATTGTCGGCTATACTGGACAGCCACAACTGGAAAAGTTTCGTTATCGCGTCCCACTCCTATGGTTCGATCATGACAGCCCACGCCGTACGATGCCCCGAGTTCCAGACCAGAATCGCCCGCGTCATGCTCATCGACCCCGTCAGTATACTGCTACATCTACCGAACGTGGCATACAATTTCACGCGCCGTCGGCCTCGCACTGCAAACGAATGGCAGCTGTGGTACTTTGCAAGCACGGATCCAGGCGTCGCCCATTGCCTCGGCAGGCACTTCTTCTGGAGGGAAAGCGTCATCTGGGCTGATGAACTGGTTGGTGGATGTCACGTGTGGGATGTCGCAAATGTTGTCAGCGTGAAGAGGACTATCTCACGAAGGAGCGGCACGAGAAGAGTGGCCGTGTGCCTGTCAGGGAAGGACTTGATAGTTGACACCCACGCCGTCGGCCGATATCTGTGTGAGGATTTTGACCCCGTTTGTACGCCCGGCAATCGCCAAACCGCCCATCAGCACGATGCTTTCCCATCCGGTCTGCCAGGCGATCACGGTCTAGCTACGACAAATCTTGACGTGATTTGGTTCCCTGACTTAGACCATGCCCAAGTATTCGACTCGGGGGGTGACCGACGTCGCATTTTGAGGGTCTTGCAGCAATACTGCCAATTGTAGTTTGCCACACCCGTAGAGAGGCTGCAATAAGGCTTAGGTGCCACATTCAGGATTAGTACGCAAGACATGCGAGCTCTCCTCATTGTTGTTTTGGACGTCGGACACAGCAAGAAGAGACAGACCTTTCGCGGAGCTCAATTCATACGATCACCACCCCAATCAGCCAGGCCGACCGTCGAGGGCCGTGGGCCGCTGCGTATGATAACCCAAACGGTGTCTTGGTCCGTCTCGTTAAGCAACTGGTGCTCGGTCCATGCCGGGATGAAGGCAAAGTCACCCGTCTCCATTTCATAACGCTTTACTTCCCCTGCACCGGGGCTAACAAGCAGAACCCCAATCCCCGAGGCCGTATAGACGATAGTATCTTGGCAAACGTTAGCTGACCATTAGAGCGTGGTGAGCGGAGCGGCTAGAGCGTCGAGACAACGGATGCGTGGGGGCAGCCACAAACCTTGCTCGGCGTGGTGACGCACTGCTGAGGTCGCATGTGGTGTGAGACCTAAAACTGATTGAAATAGTTGGCATCCGATGAAGGCATGTACAACTCGATGAAGGACAATGGCGGTGTGATGCCTTGGATGGGTACACAGCAGCGACTCAGATAGTATGGAGGATGCGACTTACCGGACGCGCAGAGCTTATCGCTTTTATTGACCACAGCATCAAGCTCGCTTGCGGAACCGGGAAGATGCTGGGTGGTGTTCGAAGAGAGGGAAGTTGCTCTTGTGACATGGACCGACGAGGAAGAAACTATCATGGGCAATAGATCATTAATGAGCGGGATTAAGGAGGACATGGCCTGGATACGAATCGAGACGAGTCCAACGCCGGCGAGTAGAGGCAGCGCAGAGTACTGCCGGAGGGACAGGCAGCTTTGAGCTGCGGATTGGTTGCCGTAAACAGCTCTTCGGGAAGACTGAGGCTATCACGAAGTAAGAAGGTACGAGGCGGATGGAGAGGCACTGAGAGGCAGAAACTCCGGCGGTGTGGCTAGCGAATCACGGCCTACCCGGCAGTCTTTCCTTGAATTCTTCGTTTGGCAGGTCGCAGTGAATACGGTTCCGGGCTAAGTCGTCAGGCTCGCTTGCCTCCACCAAGCGAGGCAATGACAAGGCGAGTACGGGGTAGTTCGGTGGATATAAGAGAACCGCAGCTGCGATTCGGCGATTCGAGTGACGGGAACGGACGAACGGCAGAAATTTCGTTTCGTTGAGCGTGAGGGTAAACCTTCTGAGTTGTGCAATGCGTAAGGCAACTATGGCGCATAGGCGCTGACCAGAATGCAAGTGAAGTATGATTATCTTGACTCTAAGACTGGTTTGCAATGATGCTTCAATGACGCCTGAGGTATGTGGATGGCGAGGACATGTACTCTTTAGACACGGATGGATACCCGTATTGCACTCACATTCCCCATGATTCTCTAACGCGCGCACGGGCCCGTCACCAGCGAGCACTGACCTTACAGAGAAGCGGTAATTAGGTGCCTGCCACACCGCCCCGCACAACGAGGTCAGCCCAGCCATATCGCGACCACCAGCCAAGCCTAGTTAACGATCAAGCCTCAGGTGCCGTAGTATCGTAATGCCTGGCGAATGTAGCCCGGCTACAGCAACGCGATTTCGTATATCTTGAGCGCCGGTTTGCAGTTCGGAATACACCGTACCCACGAGGAAGGGTGCCTGGAAACTGCGCACTGCGCCTGCGTCGACCACAGCTGCCACCAACCCCTCGGCATCGTGTTCTTACCAACATAGTTTCTTATCCAACCGCAGGTTTCGCACTGAGCGACATGATTACACACTATCCGTACGCTTGATTGTGTCCAGTCTGGAAAGAACAAGGACAGGCCAGCATGATGAACAACAATCGTCGTCCTCCTGCCCCTGCATCTGGTATCGGCGTCGATGAGCTAGACCACGAGACTGTTCCCGCAACGACCAGTGACTACTACGGTGGTATAGATCCCGAGATCGAAGGTAACCTCAACATTCTACCCTACGTCTCAGATTAGGGCTTGCGCAATAATGCAACGGATCTACGCAAAACCATTGAGTTGTCCCATCATGAGCACTATCCTCTGCCCGTCGGGTTTTAAACCTCCTCCCTTGATGATACTAAGTTCCTTCACAGCCCGACCCCGTTTGATATGATCTTCAAATGCTAAGCAACGTGTACCTTACAGAACCCCGCCCGGCCCCTGTCGTTTACCGCTGTCGAATCCTAGCCTTGCCCTCTGAACTAGTCGATTTCATATTGACATACCTCCCCGCCTACGATTTAGCCACCATATCCAGGACTTGTCGTACATTGCATGCTCATGCCACCGCCGACGTACACTGGTACTCGCGTGTTCAAGCCAATCTTCCTGGCACGAGACTCGAAACACCCTACCCTTGTCGCACTTACAGCGAGCTGTATGCGGCACACGATCCGAGATGGTTCCTCCCAAGGTATAAGATATGGTTTTGCGATCGCGACTTGATGGGAAAGATGATCGTCGTGAGGTACGATCAGCGACGGGGCTGCATCGAGGGTTACCAGCTGCTTGCCATTAGCAGCCGTACCGCCTACCAACACTGGCCCGCCGACCCGAGCGTCATGATTCATGCGTTCGAACCTCGCGTCAAGCTACATCTTGACAAACCAGTCCTTCAGTTTCATGCGCGGGATCAAGAAGAATCATCTACATTCAGACATGTGATGAAAGGTCGGTTTGCGCCCGAGGTTCCCATGATCATCAACGATCGATCCGACGCCATGTTCAGCAACTTCTTGCTGGCTCGACCTCTCGATGCGGCAGTGGCCACTACAAGGATGGGAGCATCTTTTCCCTACGGTAAAGTGTGGCCTCCTCCCGCTATTCCGGCCCGTCATCGGGTCGCCGGCGTGGCGTCTGGGTTGGATGTCGATGACCTCTCTCCGGCTGACGTGCCTACTTGCGGGGCCGACACGTCGGATCAAGCATTCCGCATCCGGCAGTGGATGGAAATGGCTGGCAGTCCAACCCCTGCCCTACTGATGGGCGCGGGGCCTGTGGGTCTGATACGAGCGATGCATGCCAGTCTCGCCGGAGGACATGGTGCCACTGGAATCCATATCGGAGAGGAAATTGTCACCTATTCGACGCTCGATCCCGTGGTTTATGCGCCGACCCCGCTCAAGCCGTGGCGAGGCATTTGGGTCGGCGATTACAGCGGACACGGCTGTGAGTTTCTATTGATCAATCAGCCGGACGATGAAGAGGCCTCGGACGAAGAACTCGGTCTCGTGCGTGGCGCTGACGAAGGCGACGATGAATGGCTGCGACGTCGCACTGATGCGAGAGTCCACCGAGGTCGGCTGGAGGCAATCAAGCTTACTGGCGATCCCAACGTTCCAAGGGGGGAATACACCTTTGTCGCCGATGACTTGGGCGAAGCAGGCTTTGTGGGAGTAGCACAGGAGCCGCCTTTTCAGGGCACGCGCGTTGTTAAAAGCAGAGGACATGTAGCAGGAACTGGCTTCCGTGAAGGTAGGATTGCCAGTTTGATGCCAAACTACGACATGCCGCTAACAACGCAACATAAACAGACAAGTACATTGAGTCCCAGCTCATGCTCATCTCACATAGCAGACTCGCTCAGTACTGGGTCACTTTCGGACACATCAGCTATTTTGAGCGCGTAAATATTGATAAATTCCTCGCCCCCTGAGCCCCGGCAAAAACAAGGAATTCACACGGGCACTGTGTAGCAGCGTGCGAGAAGATGGAAGCTGCATCTCATGCCGAGGTTGTGTCGAAACCCCTTACGTGAAAACCTCATGCAATTTGCTTGACTATGCAATTCAGCTTGAAAATTTGATATTCAATTGTTTCGGATCGTAATGCTTTTCTCTGCCAAAACATCCATGCGTTGATGTAAATACTGAGCCAACTATCAAATCGAACGGGAGCCTGGCAAGCTGCGCCTCAGAATGAACACAAAAGTCTCGACGAAGATGCTAATTACCAATGGCTTAGTCTCTGAGGTTGGTAATTTCTTGAAAAGGGCGATGTAGGAGGAGAATGACTCGACTCAGAAGCCCTGTGAATGAGCACGTCTCGGAAAGAAATTCTCAAGGCATATAGACTTATTAACCAAGATCAAAGGAGCCAAAAGTACGAAGTACTAGCAGAACAGAGCGTATCAAACGTCAATAATGCCTCGCCTCATCAGCCGGCAACGTGATACTATGAGATATTGGGTGCAAAAGACGGGGCACTAGTATCTTGTGTATCCCATCGAGAGCTCCGTATACACACATCTGGGTGGCATAGGGGGCCTAGCGCGGTTGTACATAGGTAGACGCTCTGGACAAAGAGCCCGTGCCCAACTAGGTAAACTACGCTAACTATGCGCATCGATTCACATCATCATTACCAACATCATCTCACCTTGCATCGCTTTCTTCCCCCTCTCTGCCTTCACGTCTTTCTCACACCCTAGTTTCACCCTTCGGCCTTCGGTTAGATCGCTGGCTGACCGACACTTCCAAAAATCCCAACCAGACTCGTTCTTAACCCGTTGTCAGGTTGCTACTGGCCGCACTGTCATCAACCGCATCGCTATTCCCTCCGAGTTGCTATATAGTCGGAAGCCAATCTCTTCGTTGGAGCGGTGACACAATTTGTACTGCTTGGTGATGGCGGAAAAATACGTGCTCCGCGTGACTGCCGGCCCTGGTTATGGAGCGGAGTCTCAAGTAGAGGTGCCTGTCAACAAGCCGCAGCCTATCAGCCTCACTACCGACTTGGCTGATATTGAGCTCAACGTGCGGGTGCAAAACTACGCAGGTCTGCCGCGTCACTCGCCCGAGACGTCTTCCTACTTCTCAACTGAACCACACGCTACCAACAACGACCAGTACAGCATTGCCTTTCGTTTCACTCCAAAGAAGCAGGCCGCGGGCAGCGGGGAGGGCATATCTGCTGCCGATTTGCAGTTTGGCAATGACTTTGATCACCCTATCCGAGATCGACTGCCTCCCGGGTTCAACACCGCCATGAACATTGTCAAGTGGTGGATCGATCCAGGTCTCGAAGGCGACGCCTACGCTGACACCCCTTACCTTTACGGGCCTGCCTTGAGCT
The DNA here is from genome assembly GCA_001693025.2 of Colletotrichum lindemuthianum. Classification (NCBI taxonomy): domain Eukaryota; kingdom Fungi; phylum Ascomycota; class Sordariomycetes; order Glomerellales; family Glomerellaceae; genus Colletotrichum; species Colletotrichum lindemuthianum. The sequence goes on along the minus strand of MASP02000085.1, from coordinate 21,593 downwards.
CTTTCAATGTCGTACACGCTGGCCCTGGCACTTACGATGAGGAGAAAGGCGGCCTCTGGTTCGAGGAAGGAGGAGACGAGGCCGGCATGAAGGTTAGGGAGAGCGCTGGTGCTCCGCCGACGCCCAAGGAGCGCATGAAGTGGGCGCTCCGTAAAGAGAGCAAAGAGCAGTGGCTCTTCGAGTATGGCAAAACGTATGGTCTGGACTTTTTCAATCCGTACTTGGACTTTTCCAATCTGGCTCTTCGCCTCCCAGGCTTTCAACTTGCCATAATGAAGTACTGGGACGGCCAGGGCCTACGGTAAGCTTCTCTGTTCCTTGTTCCTATTCGAAATGCGTTGTGTGCTTCCTGTTACTCGTCGGTCTCCCCATGATCTTGTAGCCCACAGCCACGAACCCCGATTCCCGACCACTAAGCTTTCGACCAAGGCATGCCATGATAGTCAGCCACGCAAAAGGAGACCTAATTTGCACTCTCCTTTGTCATTCCATTCTTACTTTCTGCCGCAGGGACGAAGGGCCAAAGCGCTCACATCAGCTTAGATACGTCCTCCGGAATCGTTCTACCGGCGATGTCTACCTCGTCGTCTTATTCACCATCCACAAGAAGGAGGATGTCAACGACGATGGCTCACTCAAGGAGGGCACATATGCTGAGGTCGGCAGTCTACCGTCGGCCTCTGACGTTAAGCATGAAGCTCATGACGAAGTGAAAGCTCTCGATGAAGCTAGGAAGCAATCGGGCTCCAGACCTCAAGTTTCAGAGACTAACGACGACGATGTGGACTGAAACAGCCGGACTGGGTGTTTGGCAATGACTGTTGCAGCGGGCAACATTCTTCCTTCCCCAATCATAGTCGCGCAGTGGGAAGCAACGCTACCACGACGCAGTCGCCAGTAAATGGCTGCGAAGTCTACTCAAAGTTGCAGATAGAAATAGACCACTCCTATCATGACTTTTTTAACTTCTCTGATACCCTACGCCACAAGGCGTTCGAGTGGATTCCGTCCCGCTTATCGCTCAGCTATTGGCGTTTCCTTGCCTGGACGCCGGCCTCGCCGCCAATTTTCCAATGACCTGCGACATCTTCTCTTCTGTGCCGTAGGTAGGCGGGTTCTCTTCGGGGGAATCAGCTTTATGAAAGCTGCGCAGGTTGCAAGTTCATGGATCCAACCTCTATTCGCAGGCCGTCAGCTTCCGGCCAAGTTACAACCAGCCTCACGTCGTTGGCGACTCACTACAGCAAACTTGCTTTTAGCTCGGATCCTTGCACCGAAAAACACCAGTGCCCACGGTATGACCGTCAAGCCTGCCGCGATACCCCCGAGCAGGGCCCCTGCGCGAGCCTCTCCGAGGTTGCGGAACAAAGCCCCGGTAACGAGGGGGAAGACGCCGCCGAGAATGTTGCGGCAGCAAGACTGCGCCGCCAAAGCCGATGAAGCAAACTTGTGGTAAATGTCGGCAAAGTAGTTGAAAGTGGCCAGGTAAACGGAGTAGATGCCCCAGGTGGCGAGGCCGATGCCAAAGGCTGGGGCAGCCCAGTGAAACTCTCTGCTGACTGTAAAGCCGAAAAGAAAGAGGCCGGCGGGTAGAAAAGTGGCCGTGATGCACGTGAAGTAAAGACGCGACTCGGGGGCCTCGGCCGGAAAGCGTCGTTGCATGAAGCCCCAAAAGGGAGAGGAAGGGCGTATATCGTTACCACCACGCCATTGGGGCAGTTGCAGCAGCTCGTCTTGCAGCACGCCGACTATGGTGGCCACCACCGATCCCATGATCATAGCAGTGAAGAAATAACTCGACTGCTCAATGTCCAGATTTCTAGTTCTCGAAAGTGCTAAGGGTATGCTCCCAAAAGTGCAGTACAGAACCGCCCAGGCGAAAGCGCACCAAAGCGAGAAGAAGAAAACGACGGGCTCCGTCAAGAGAAGATGGAAAGGTCTCATTGAGGACACGGACACTAGCTTGACCAGGGATGCTCTCTCTTCGTCCTCGTTGACGATCCAGCGCACTCTTTGCGGTACGAGCAGGGCAGAGCAACGTGGACTCGATCGGCACATCGCTTCTGGCCTATCTGGCTTCGAATGCCAACAGTCCTGGTTGTCCGTGTCCGAGATCGAATCAGACGCTTCACTTATACCAGCCCTGGCGTCCTCAAGCCAGACCCCGTAATGTCCGACGGCCTCGAGTTGCTCATACCAGGTATTGATAGCCCTAGCTTTCCTCGAAAGAATGACGGAGCCTCGACTCTCCTTGAACAGGACAGCGAGGGCGATGACAAGAACCGAATCGATGATGACTTGGTGCCAGAAGATCCATTTCTGTACGCAAAAAACTGTCGATTAGCATGGGATCGAGAGAGCCAAGGGGTTATTGGCGAGAAAAATGTCCAACCCAGGCCATTATCGCATTGTCGACACTCATGCGCTTTACCATGACCCCAGCAACAAGTGGCCCGGCGCCTGTTCCGGCCAAGACGGAGCCGCTGAAGATTGCCTGTGGTGACTCTGGAGTCAGCCCAGAACAATTCCGGCGCTGGATGTGCAACACTACCATGGGGGTATTTCTCTGCTCTTTCGCCCACAAATCGGCGATAACACCTCCAATGACGGAGCTAAAGACGGAGCCACCGACGCCGACAAGGAAGCGAGCGACGAGCATCGCGGCCAGATTCGGTGCGACGGAGCAAACGGCCTGGAACACGACGTACACGACTCCGGATGTTACAAAAACCGGATACCTGCCATACATCTCCGAAAGGGGAGCAAGAACCATCGGGGATAGGGCGAATCCTACGCAGAAGGTCGTGATTCCGGTGAGCATGGCCAAATGAGAGGACCCGAGATCATGAGCCATAAGGGCTGCCGGCGGCGAGTATGATCCGGCAGTGTAGGCCGTCAGAAAGGTGGCAACACAGGAGAGGGCCAGCATCAGGTATTTCCGCGAGTGAGGCCATTGCAGAGGACATGCAAAGCGATTTAGGTCGGGAGCCACCGGCATTGGCAGCAACGAAGATGAGTCGATGACGACCAGCTGAGGGAGGGCGGTATCGAAAGCCAAATACCGACAGGTTATGGGACTGCTGCTGTTCAGGCAGACAGGACCTGCGGACTGTTGGCAGTATCCACGGGTGAGAGAAGGTTGCTCCACAGCAGTTTCAGCATCTCGACATGTCTTCTCGACATCCACTGAGGGACTGGTCATGTTGGAAGGGTGAGGTACAAGAGCAAAGACAAGGTCGAGAAGGGGTATGCCTGATCTTGGGCGAGTTAATACTGAACTGAGGATCCATAATACTCTCACCAAGGACGCACAGAAGGACGAGCCACAGGGGAGAATGAGCTCAGGTAGAACGAACGTGTGGCAGCCATGATTGAGCATCGAGGGAAGCGTGGGCGTGTTATATTATAGGGCCGGATATGCGGCCTGAGAATCGGGAATAAGACAGATCCGCGTGGCTATGCCCTACCCCGGCTCGCTGGTCCATGGCGGTCAGGGTCTGGATGGAGCAATGGAGATGGGGTGTTATCCATATAGCCGAGAAAGTCGGGGCTACGAAGGCATATGAGTTGCCCGGCACGCGGGTACAATCTCCAGCTCCAGGATATCGTGGGAAGAGGAAAGCCGGCCAGTCGTCGGCAGCAGTGATGGTGCAGTGCTTGGCACTTCCATATCATTCAAGGACCGCGGGCGACGCCGATACTGAAAAACGACACACGCGAAATCAGTGACGCCAGACTCTTCTTCATGTGCAGTGGCAGATCGGCCGGGGAATGACGCCGCAACTCGAATTCTTCCACACACAAAAAAAAGAACCATCAGCCAGAAGGCCCCCGGCTGACTTGACCGGACGCAGTCTACTTGCGGAGGCATTGGCGTCGCGGGTCATATGGGGATCGGTCGCATGGCGTGGCATGGCTTGGCTGTGAACGAGCGATGTCGTTGACGACGTGCCTGAGTTCTCCATGGTCTTCCCCCGCTTGGCTTGGCCTGATCTTTCCTATTTAGTAATGAACCGGCGTCGGCGACACGGTCTTTTCTTTTCCACTTTATTTCCGGGGAACCCGGACAGCTGACACGCAGCCGCACTGATGCTGTCAGATTGGGTACTTAAGCCTACGAACAGTTACATCAGTAACATATCCTAAACTAAAAGTAGTAGATTTTTAGTTAGGATTTCGTCGTCAATCTTCTTAATATCCCCCTACTATTGTACTGCGTTAGCGTCGATGCAGCAGCCTTCGTGGAGTCATACGTACGCTACCCGTTGCGCATGCAGCACAAAGGACGTGGTTCTAGTAGCGTACACACGTGGGTAGACGGCGAGTACATATCAATGAGTTGTCGTTCGTCTATTGAGCTATGCCGGAGAGTAGTCCCGAGTGTTGCACGATGACGCCACATGAGGAAAATGCCACCGCTCGAGCTCGGTGACACAACGCTTCTCTACAAGCTCCTTCCTTGCGACCCTTACCCTTCTCGGTGTCAATCTTCAACTTGAACCTACTCTACCCTTATAACCCGATCGATTTCCCAGTTTGGTCGCTTATCGCCAACGCCTCACTCAAAATCGACCTTTGTGAATCCCAGCAGGCTGAAGGGTGGGTTCTGACGGGAGCTCGGCGATAACCTGCGTATCCCAGCGCTCTTGGGAGTGCGCAGCACCAGGTTGGTTCGTTGTCGGCGTCAAGGGATCCATCGCCATGTCTTGATGTCTCTGGGAGCCCCAGACAATGTCATCATGGAGGTGCCCATTGGTTGTTCGGTCCGCCTTTTCGGCAGTACGCTTGCGGACCCACGCTTTGACAATCGTGATTGCGACAAGAGCGATGAACAGCCCGCCGAAAACGCCCGACAGTATAGCGATCAGTGTGTTCGCATGGATCTTCAACTCATTCGAGCTGTCGGAGTTGCCGTCGGACACGGAAGTCGTAGGGCTTGTCGTAGCCTCTGTCGCAAGAGTCGCAACACGCGGACTTTCGGTGGAGTCGGCGATCACAAAGGTCGTCGCCTGCGAAGAGGACTCGCTTGAGGTAACGGCAGTAGCATCAGCAGCCGAGGCGGTGGCAGTGACTGTGACGACTGTTGTACAGTGTTAGCTGTCTTGAGAAGTAAATATCAAAGCTTGGGCTGGGCTTGGTTGGCCTACAAGACGTATAAGGGCTAAGCGGGGTTCGAATTGGTTGTCCAGGTCTCCAGCGAACGCTTCCACTAGTCCAGGGATGCTCGTCACCTATGCCGGGAGTGCTTTCGGATATAGTCATCGTCGAGTCGTTGATTGGGACGTCCGATGTCTCCTCAGAATGAGCCTTGAACAATCCGAAGTGATGACGGTTGACTGCCAAATGCTGAAGCTAAGGCTGCGATTGTGTATTCGTACTTCGAATGACTTCGCAAGAGTAGGCAGGGTGACCGTTATAGCGAAGCGTGACGTTCCCGACTTTTGGAGAGGGTGGATCGTACCAACGGGGGAGTCGGTGGACTGAGTTCTTACCACGCCAACGTCTAACAAGGCCGGGATGGGCCGTGGTAGGGAGGAAATCGAGAAGTAGAAGATTAGGAAGAGGTCGGACAATACTATTTTCACCTTACTCCTGGGGAAGCGAGGGCTGGCCTGCCGGGTGCCTCCTTCCTCAAATGACTCCTCGAAGATGATGGGGAAGGAAGGAAGGAAGTGGTTGGGAGAAACCGAGAACACCACAATGCCTATGATAAAGGCTCAGGATGTGTGGGCGAGGTCCGTGACAGGCAGGGCAAGCGTAAAGTAAGCACGCCTGGTTGCCGGATGCCCTTTGTATGCGAGAGCAGCTATGGGCAAGCCTTCAAGGTCACCTGGAGTTTAGGAAATGCCGTGGGTGTTTTTAGTTGTATAGCAGAATAGATAATGGAACAAGCTGAGCTTAGTTATCTTAGGATGTTCTGCAGGTATGGTGGATATGCCGTGAGGTAAATGAGATGTTTTGAGCCTTAATTTACGTATAATTCTCGTCTGGGGCCGCGTTCTTTGTATTGTAGCTGTTTCTTGAGTATCTGTTGGAGTCTAGATTAATGCTGTGTATGTCCTATTTGATGATTCCAGGGTGGACTGCCTTTTCTAGAGATGTCTACTCCAGGCTATATCCGCCCAAGACGTTTTTTACTTCCCTATAACAGCCACATTATCAACAACTTGCATCATCATCTCCGCTGTGTGTCACTACCAACCCCCAAGTCTCTCCAAGTCCGTCGTTATGCTCCATGCCCTTGATGGTCTTTCGGATCTGAGCAACTGCTGCCTAACTTTCAAAAGTACTCCTCGGCTCGTTCAGAATTGGCAACCGTGTACTTTTGATGAGTGCTTGAGTCCTATATATGTTCCCTGGGACTGGCCGCTCTACAAAGATAGACCACCGTCGCCGGTAACTATGACACAATCCCGAGGGAGCGAGATGATGAAACCATGAGCCTCCAGCTCTTTCAGATTTAACTAAAGGTATCGGTTAAATGTATCGAGATCGTGTGTTATGTTGTCCGGAATGTTGCCAGGGGATATTAAAAAGGTGCCTATGGTACATAGGGGATTAATGAGACGAGATGTTCCTTGTCGATTCAGTTAAGGCTTATGCCACCGTATGTGAATCTAGTTAAGTTTGGTGGTGAAGTCACTCTAACTTAAGTTGGCTCATATAGGTCTAACAGAAGTTAAAGAATAAGTTTATTCTCATATAGGTATAGAAAGACTTAGAATAACAGTATATTTAGCACCTTCAAGTGTGAAGCTGATATTGCGCAGAACACGAAAAACAGCCGCAACAGGTACTTGAAGTACTCACCTCGCATTGCGACAGGAAACAACAAGTTGAACCCTCATATGTAATGAGTGTGCTTGATATCGAGCTTCAGCATACTGAAGGAGGTGAGTCGCTGCAGTCTGTGAGGTTGATATGTGTGGCATCAAGTAGATCATTACGCTTGCTTGGCCGACACAGAAAAGTACCAGATTGACAGAGCGCAATGAGCCGTTTTCCATGACGTAGAACATGTCATTGTCCTCTATTTGGTTTAAATTGTGGGTAACTGTGAGTGTAGCTCGACCTCCTCGCCACCTCCGAACGGCTGTCATGGTTGTGCTTGTTCCCTTCGGCAAGGCCGCTTGTTACCCTGTCATGAACAAGGACCGGGGAATCTCTCAGCCATGCTCAAGCTAAAGCAAGGCGCTGTTACTGCCCTCAATGAGTCTGCTGCCAGCCGACTTGAGTTCGGTTGTCAGCCTACTAGGTAGGTAGAGAAACCGAAGTTGACTGTAAGGCAGACACATCGCATGGGCTGTAATGCCTTCGCTGAGATGCTTCAAGCAGCTGAGCTTCTAATAATAATGTTATCGAAGAACGTGCCCTGAAACACCACACTGGACCGTTGGATGATAGTAAAATCCTTCCGACGCCAACCTTCGTCCAATGCATGCGTTGGTCGGCCGTCGACCAAAATCTCGCCTGACGAAGGGGGGGGGTTTGTTGTTGACTAATAGCAAGTCGCCTGGAGTCCTCAACTCAGAGCCGCTTTTCCCGATATCAAAGTACATTTATTCGGCTGTGAGGATGATCAACCAAGAACCATTTTGCTTGGACGGGTAGCTCAAGCTCACCTGAGATAGTTGGCCGGATGTGGAAAGCTGGATGTGGAAAGCAAGTTTCATGTTACTCGCATGCTTGACCTGAATGCCGTCAAGCATCGCTTCGAGCCATTGAATACCTCGTGCTTGTCGCTGATCCTCCGACGTGTACCAAACAGTGGCCAGCCTGCATGCCTTCCGTAAGAACGAACCTTATGAATGATATCGGAAATGCCCTTCAAAGCCATCAACACGACGTAGAGCGCCGTCAGTATCTCCATGACCCTAGTATCCTTGGTGACCAGCGGGAGAGGGCTACAACAGCAGCGGAAAAACTGGTGCTAGGACGGACAAGGGTCTATTTTGGCGAAAGGAAAACACTAGCTATGCTAAATGAAGCGACGTACTCCAAAATGCCAGCCACTAGAAAGCCGAAGACTTGAGATGATGCCATCTGTACTTCGCGAATCCGTCTGGGGAAAGTCAAGATGCTACAGACGTGAGACGGGGATGTAATTACCAGTTTGTCGGTTCTGGCGGCTAGTCTGGGGACTCAATATGACTAGCTGTCGTAAAAGGCCAGTTCCCGGCGCGTGGGCGCTCTGAAAATGGATGTCGTGCTTGTTGCCCGCTTGTAGTCCTCCAAAGAATATCCAAGTCGAAAGAAAGACAGCATTGGCAGAAAGCGACCCGAGTCACAGCGTAGACGATACGTACTTTTGCGCAACAGCAAGGATTTAAGTAGCGCAAACCTGAACAAACCAACAGCTCCGCGGTCTATGGAGGCAAAAAGACACTTCAAGCTTACAGCTGTCTTGGAGGCAACGCCCGCATCCTCGTGAGCAGGCTAGGCAACATTGCCAGTGGTTTTCTGTTACGTTGGCACAGCAGCGTACATGAGAAAATAATGATGTGCACGAATGGCGAGACGAAGGCAACCTCACCACCTTCGGCCTTGGGGTGAAGCACATTTCAACTTCCATTATTGCATTTGAACGGAGCTTTTCACTCGTCGCCTCACACAGGCTTAATCGACCCAGGACTGACATGGTGTGAAATTGAATATGGTGGTTGCAAATGACCACGACAGGTCCCAGCCCGACGGTTTGGATTGTAAGTTCGAGTTAGGGAGAACGAAAAAGACTTATTGTATGAGAGAGTCGGAGTAGATTGGAATGCATGCATGGTTTATAGGCCCACGCCTGCTCATCACTCAGAGGATCTGGCAGGCCAAACCCTCTCACCAAAGTCGTTGATCTGGGCACAGTAGAAAGACCAGGGCAAGTGATCTGTCACAAGGGCGCAATGCTGGCCAGGTATCCATTCCATTCCGGGTGGTACTCGCAACGCTGCGACACAATGCTGTCGTTTCTGAGCCGTTGCACTGGGTCGTTCGAGATGTAGTTTCGATACGGAGACTCAGCAGCGCATGTTTGCAGTATCACATCGGTAGGCCAATGCCTGGTGGTGACCCGAATTCGTCGACAAGTGTCGTAACTCTCACCCATGGAAGCTGATGACGCTAGACAGCGGCGCCAGAGACGCTTGCACCTGCTCATATGCTACATTTAGCCGGGATTGAGGAGAAACCGTCTACTTCATGACTTGGAAAGCCCATGCTGAAGCGCTTCTCTCATGCACAAGAACCATCCTTGCAAACCCTGCAGATACGGCAGAGTGCCATTTTGGACCGACTGCCATCCATCGAATACACTTGACGCGGGTTGTCATCGGTTGAAGGTCTTATCTGCCGGGTGCCACGCGTTTGGAGAAGATCCGCTTCGGTGTAACGATTCCATCTAGAACCTGGTGCGTCGCGGCAAGATGCCTTAGCTGGACGACTTGGCTGCTTGCGCCTTCTCATAGATCCAGTCGTTGAGGCCCTTGCGGTTTCTAGCGGGTGAGCGCATCAGTATCAGTGTAGACGATGATTGCAGATGAATCCGGACGCACCTGGCAATCTCGATGGCATAGAACTGCATGCGAGGGACTGGCTTAGGAGTCAGCTGTCAAGGTAGAACCAAGGCATAAAGGCGATATAATATACCAAATATGACCTCATTTTGACCGTACTCCCACTTCGGGTTGGCGCGAACCATGGTGCCAAAGTTGTAGTCGTCGATTTTCTTTTCGTAGGCCATCATGAATTTCCTCCAGCGCTCTTTGCCGTCTTTGCTCTTCATCTCGTCCTCGATAATGGTAGCGGCGGGGTCAAAGTCGGGGAACTCGTTCATCAGATGTTCATATATCTCGTCGTCCACTTTGGTCAGACGCAAAGTAGATCCCTTGACCTTTTCAAGAATGCTCCAGTATGTCTCCATGTGCTGAACGACTGTGCCAGGTCTAGGGATTAGCTTCGAAGGTGGCTCGTATAATCGTAGGATAGGAAGTAGAACGTGCCCTTAACGGCGAATTGCTTCTCGATCTGCGCATAACGAACGAAGGGCAGTGGTCAGTGTGTTGGCATTGTAGATGGCTGCAGGGGACTGCGGCTCACATCCTCGAGGTTGTCGGCCTCTTCGGCGTTGAAGTTATTAGGAACACGCTGCGCCGCCATGGTTAAGGATACAGCGGGATTGAAGGTATGATGCACAAGAAATCGGGTTTGGCAGGAGTCTCTGCGAATAACGAGTGAAGAGTGACGAGTGATGCAGTAAGAAGGCTTTCGCAAGCTGGGTCACCAGCAATGGTGGGGTAATTGACGGCCGACACTTATCGAATCGCGGGGTTTCTCATTTGGTTTTTTTTTGTCGGGAATAACGCGCTCGAACGGCAGAGCTTACACTAGTTAAGCCTCAGGCGGTCGGCGGAGCCTCTAGAGGCTTCTGTTGCACGTAATTAGGGGGCAAAATCTGGTGTGTATTATATGTAACTAAATGTGGCCACACACACCGCGTGAGGCTCCATTTCGACCAGTTTAAGTGGGGCAAGGCCCGTGGAGATAGCATAGCTGCCTGAGGCTTAATTGATGTAAACTTTACCTCTTAAGTATATTATCCCTAATATATCCCTCTAGCCTTAAAGGCTGTATCTATAGACTGACTTTTTAAATAATACTATTTTAGTATTTTATTTATATTTTATAGGAAACTTCTTTTACAGTCTTTTTATTCTTATTAAGTTTCTATTTCTATAGTAGAAAGAATAATATTATTTATAGATTATTTAGGTATCTTTTTATTATCCAGACTAAAGATACTATCTAGATATTTTAAGTATTTTAGATACTTCTAAGCTTCTTTTTAATATTATTATTACTAAATTTAGAATCTATAAATTCTAACTGGTAGTTAAGAGTTTTATTAAGGTTTTAAAATATTAGTATAAATAGTTTTTCTTAAAATTCCTCCTCTTACTATATTTTCAGATACTTTAACTAGTTAGTTATCTTAATCTAAGTAATAAAAATACTAAATTAGTAACTTTAGAAAGATTTTATAAAGCTATTAGCTATAAGGTCTCCTGAGAGTAAATATCTAACTTTAAAGTATTTTTATTTAGTTTCTTATTATAGTTAATAATTATAAGTATCTATATATTATAATTTTATATATAGTTCTATTATTCTAATATTTATAAAATATATTATTTACTAATTATTATACTAAGTTTAGACTGTTAGTTAAAACTTATATATTCCATTTCTACTAAAAGCAGTTCTTACAAGATTTACTTATAGAATACTTATAAAGTAACTAATAAAAATAGATTCTTATTTTACTTATAATAATATCAAAAGCTTCATTCTAGTTATTAAAATAGTAATAGTGTTTTATTTATTAGCTTACTATATAATAAAGTTAATACAGAGATATATAATATATATCTAGAAGTTTTTTTAAGTCTTACTATTATCTATAAAACTGTATTTATAGTAATAATAAAATTATTCTATAAATTACCAGCCTTATAGCTAAGCTTAAGATAGAGGTTTTTAATTTTACTAAGATACTGTTATAAACTACGTCTGAATGTCCAGCTAAGGTTATACCCAGGTATTTAAAGCTAACTCTCTCGCCCAGTGGAACTTTAGTAGACTCTATATAGCATTATATATATGGATTTACCCAGGTATTTATAAAGGCTTCTCTTTTACTTCTTAGTCCTAAATAAATAGTATTTTATGCTACTTTTCGGTTAAATAACCCTAGATTTAACTTTCTATATATTTAGAATTTAGTTTTATTTACTATATAGATAATATTAGGTAAAATATAGCTTCGCACTAGTTAAGTATATAATTTAGTTAAGTAAAGCTTCTAGAATATAATATTATATAATAAATAGCTAACTAACTAATATAAAAAATAATAAAAGATACTAAAATATCCCAGAATATCACTATAGGTAGTAATTTTATAAGTAAATTACTATAGTAGTAATTATAATATATCTTAAGTTTTCTCTACCAGAAAATTAATAAACTTATATATAACTTAGTAAGATAAAATACTATAGTAGGTAGTAACCTCCAGGTAGCTACTATAGTAGGTACTTTTAATTTATATTAGAATACCTTAGTATTCTCCAGAATAATATCTATTAGGATATTAGCCTTTAGGTGTTACGAGCGGGGTAGGGTAACTACTGTAGCATAAAGTAAAAGCTTCAGTAATGACGACTTTATATCATTATCCCCTATGCTGGGTTATATAATATATACCTATAGGGACCAACTGTAGCGAACGTAATACTATATCTCCCCTCCAAGAGGTATATCCCTATACTGAGGACCAAGCAGTAATAGTTAGGTATAATATAGGGAAACCTAGGTAGTAGTATAGGAAGTAAAAGTAACTTATATATACCTACTACGGTCGGACGTAGTAGTAAACCTAGGGAGGTATAACTTCATACTATATAGGATTCAAACTCTAACCCTCTATATAGTGTGAAGTCGTCATTATATTACAAGTGGGGTAGGGTAACTACTATAGCATAAAGTAAAAGTTTCAGTAATAACGACTTCGTGTCATTATCTCCTATACTGAGTTATATAGTACGTACCTACGGGGACTAACCGTAGTGAACGTAACATTAGGGTTAATAATATTATTATATTTCTAATAATAGCTAATTACTAAAAGAGGCCTCTTTTTCTATTTCTAAAGTTTTTAGGTAAGTAGAATAAATATTAAGTATAAATTTAATAGATAAACGTTAAGCTTAAAATTAACTACTTTTTCTTTAATAGTAATTAGAAACACTAATACTAAATTTACTTTTATTTAAACTTTAGTCTCCAGTAAATGATTAAAATGTTCTATATAACTGGAAGGCGAAAAAACTTCTATGACTTAAATAATTTTATAAATTACCTTAATAGAATTCACCTAAATCTAAATAGCTAGCTTTATATTATTATTTAGTTATAAAGCTTCAGATAGAAAGAAAATAAGTATTTAACTATCTTTTAATTCTAATTTGAAACAACTCTAGTAAATACTAAAGAATATATATAGCTAATTATAATTTAGATTTTCTTACTGGAAGCTATTTTTCTTTCATACTTTAAGAAGTTACTTATTATAATAAACCTTTCTATAAAGTATATATTTTAGTTATCTAAAATTTAGAATATAACTTAAAAGCTTAAATATAAAAAAGAATTCATTTACTACTAGCCACCCTACTAGAAACCTATTATTTATAATATAAAGGGTAATGTTATAATAACTAAAGTAGTTAGAAAATATTAATATTATTAAAGCTTTAGTAGCTTCTTCTTTAATCCTAAAAAATACTTTAAAAACTACTGAAATACTTACTAATACTCAGAGTATTAAGAAATAATACATAATACATTACAAATACATCATACATTACATATTACATATTACAAACACAAATACATTACATGTATTTGTAATGTATTAGGTTTATTTTCCTAATATATATATTTGTAATATAATACAAATACATATATTAGTATTAGTATTATTTGTAATATAATATATATTATAAATATATTAGAGTGGAATATTATATTCCACTAATATTCTATATTATAACTATTAGTTGAATACTAGTTAAATATTAGTTAGTATACTAAGTATTTCTCTTTTAAATATATTTAGTTACTTTTGCTTTATATCTATAGTAGTATCTAAGCTCTTTACCTTATATATAGTTCTAACTGTAAATTATATTCTGGAATAGTATTTATACTAATACCAGCTTGTAACTAGTTTAAATAGTAGTAAAATTACTTATTATTATAGATAATTATACTTTCAGTTATAATATTTAACCTTATAGTAAAGGAAGACTTTATAGTAATAATCTATATAGTAAGAATCTTAGTAAAGCTAAAGTATAATATATATAGCTAAAAGTAACTACTAAGATTATAAAGTTAAGAACTTTTATAAATCTCTTAAATATAAGATAAAATAGAAGACTGAAAATTAAATATTCTATAATCTATTACTTTTTTATATTCTCTATAATAATACTGAAATTCCCCTTCAATTTATATAATTATTTATAACTAAGTAAATAGAATAGTAGAAACTATATATTTTATTATAATTTCTATAACTGGAGATATTAATATCTTTTAGAAAACCTAAGTAATATTATAAATATTAATATTAATAGATAGACTCTGGAAATTCAAAAGATAATTATCTAGCTATTTTATAGCATACTATATTAAGCTAATAATTTCAGAAATTAGTTATTAATTAGATAGTATTTTAGTATTAGTATATTATAATAATTACTAGATATTTTAGAGTATTATGATATTATAATTAATAAGGTTTTTAATACTATATAGCTATACTAAATATATTTATATCTATATTATCATTATTTATATATTAGCTATACTTAATTTATTTAAAGTATTAAGATTATTTGTTGAAAAGAGTAGGCTAAATTCCGCTATACTTATATAGAGATTATAAGTTAGCTTATATTAATAGCGGAAAACTTTTATTTCAGTAGTAGAAAAATTTTATATTAGGGGTATAAAGCTTTATCTGGAGGGTCTGTTATAAGGATATTAAGATTATAGATATTAAGATTATAATAAGTATTTAAATAGAGTAGCTGTAGTTAGCAGTAATTAAATCTCTCGAGATATTTGAATTATATATAGATAGCGTGAGGGTATAAGGGCGTGAGGGCGTAAGGTTAATATAGAAGAAGTTATTAGTTATTTATTATTGAAAAAGTTAACGTAAAGTAGGTATACTAGCTGCTATAGTTATAAGGAGTTTAAGCTTAAATTAACTTAAGGCTAGCTGTAGTAGTTAGCGGAGGAGTGGGAAAGCTAAAGTTATACTTTAGAGGGTAATATATCCACTAATAGTTATAATAGAAAGCAAGCTATTAGCTTCTCCTATAGAGAGTAATATTAAATAATAATTATTTAATTAATATTAAAGTTATCTAATATTAAATTAATAGTATATAAAAAATAAAATCTAGAATATATAGATATTATATACTACTTAATCTTAAATATATAACATATCTAATATAGAAGATATTTATGTTAATTAATATATAAATACTAAGATATATTAACCCGGAAAAAAAGATTAAATATCTGTACTATTTATATTTATTTATGAATTAGTAAGCCTAAGTTTAAAGCTCTACTAAATTATTACTAAAAGCTAAAAGTTAGACTTAATAGATAATTACTAATTCTATATTAAATTAGTAACTATAATTATTTAATATATAAGTATACTTTATAATTCTTTATATATTAATCTAATTTTACTGTATTTTTAAAGAATTCATTTTTCACTATTAAGTATTTAATAAGCTAACTAAGGAAATAAATAGTTTTATTTTATACTTACGAGATACTATCTTTAATACTAGAATACCCCGCTGCGGGGTATACTTTAATAACGTTAGTATAATTACACCTTTGAAATAAAACCACTAATTAAAATGAAAAGTCTTATTAAATTTAACTATAGACTAATTAAACTATATAAGGTATATTTAGAATCAAAAAACTCCAGAGATAAGAATACTAGCGATCTGATAATAATATATTTAGAAGCTAGATTACTAAAAACTTTATAACTTATATAAACTATATTATTTCCCACTTTAATACCAGTATCAGTAGGCAACCAAAAATCACTTAAATTTCAAAATAACCTCTTCGAAAAAAATGGATTCCAATAGTACTACTTTCACCTACCCTAACCCTCCTGAGTGGTTTAAAAATCAGGTTTATCTTTCACTTTCCTACTTTTTCCTCAGTCTTTCCCAGCCTACTGAAACAGCTAATCCTATTAGTCAAAATATTAATATAGACCCACTTTTTGCTTCTTTTAGCCACGATATTTTTTAATTTAACAACCCAGCCCCAACCGACTTTTCTACTATTAATTATAATAATTATACCTCTGAAGCTACCTTTTTACCCTCTTTTTTTCCAGCTGAATCAACTAACTAAGAAGACTTTTCAGTACTATAATCTACTGAGAATAACCCTTTTTTTACGCCACTTAGCCTCTATACTGCCTTTTTAGAAGGTCTTTCTTCTATAAGGCTTTCTAAAGATTCTTCTATAAATCCACCCTCCCAGAATACTTCTAGTCCTTATATTAATACTAGAAATGCTGAATCTCCTGTAAGTATATCTATTTCTTATATTTATACTTCTAATTAAACTTTAATATATTAATATACTTTATAGGAAGAGCTTTCCTATATTTATAGATATTGTAAGAGAGGCTTTAAGTTTCTTCCAGGCTTAAGAAGATACTATACTAGAAGTAAAAAGAATAAAAAGTTATATAGACGTGTGAAGTACTAAGTATTTTCTATTACTTAGAATTTAGTAAATGGATGTTTTGTTTATTTCTTCTCTATATTATTTCCTATATTATTTTGTTATTTATTTTATTATTCATTTTCTTATTTATTTCCTTAGATTTATATAATATTAACGTTATAAGGTAGCTTAGTTAGAAAATACCAAAAAACATTATTTCAGTTATTACTTATTGGCATAAACCTTAATAGAAATATAATACTATTACTGAAAGCTAAACTTTATCTATCTATTAGGGTATTAGTATTAAGCTATCAGTAATTACTAATTAATAGTAGTAAAAAATAGTTTTATTAAAACTTTAGTTAAACTTTAAATACTATTAAGATTTCTTTATTAGTTTATTATTGACTAGTATTAAAATAGAGATTTTAATAATATATTTCAAACTCTTAAAAGAAATATATATATATATATATATATTAAACTTAACTATATATCTATATTTATATAATATTAACTTAAAGTACCACTAAATATATAATAAGATTAAGTTACTAAAGACTTTATTTATATTCAGTAGATTGAATGATAATTTAGTTTTTTCTGTGAAAGGCTAGCCCAACAGGGGGCGTAGCATTACAGCCAATAACATCTCAGCCTTCAGTACCTATATACGCAGGCATATATATATAAACAGTACTACTAATTAAGCTATATATTATAGCCTCATTAAAAGGTATATAATAACAAGTTATCCACTTATTGTCTGGCTGCACTTATGTAGGGTGTTCCGTATGGGGCTGGTCTGTAACACTACCTCCCCTCTCCCGCTCCTGCTGCGCTGCGCTACCTGCCTGTTGTGGCCTCACGGTAGGGGCTTCCGAGCGCTTAAGTAATATACCTCCAGTGTTGCTGTTAGCTAGGGAATAGAATCAAACTGTGGATTAAACTCTATGTAACAGAGGCTACAAATAAGAATTAGGAATATGAAGTAGTAGGGTATATAATAGGTATATTCTATTCAATACTATATATAGGAGGTAAGCTCCTTACTTATATATTTGTGTGGTGTAATCTTAATAGAAATATTCTGTATCTTTATAGCTATTTATTCTATATTTATTACTAGGGTTTAAGCTATTATATCTATTTTACTATAGTTTTATAGTGATTTTCTGGAACCTTCTGGAATTCAATCTCTTAGGGAAATCCCCAGGAAATCTCCAGGATTTCCCTAGGATTTCTATAGGAAATTCCTAATATCCCTCTATAACATTCCTCCTCACTGAAGTGGTATTTACTTTATTTCAATATTATTTTATAGCTTTTTATTAGTTTTATAGTATTTAATTTCTATAAAACCTCTAATATATTTAAATAATAATCTTATTAGTAGTTTAATAAGGTTATTAGTAATATTATTAGTAATCTCTATATACTTAAAGACTATTTTATTTTAGCTTACTACTTCTCTTATAAAGTAATTATAGACTTTAATATATTTAGCCTGATTATTTAAATTCTCTCTTTTTATAAGGATAATTAATTTAGTATTATCCGCCTATATTAGTATAAACTTAGTAATCATCTTCTCCAGTTTACTAAGTAAGTTTTAGATTTATATAGTTTTTAAAGTTATATTAGATTCTGTATAATATTTAGCTTCTATAGATAATTTTATTATAACTATTTAGTAATAAGATCTCTATAAAATTAGCCTTCTAGCTATAATGAAAAATCTATCTAGTTCTTAACTTTAATATAGTTTAAAGTAAGTATAATTACTATTTATATAACTATAGAGTTTAAAATTATTATCTTTATCCTCCTTTATAGTATAACTAATATAATATTTACTTTATATTTTAGTATACTAAAGAAGATATAATATTCTCTTCTTATAGAATTCTCTAGAATAATATAAAAATCTCACCTAAAACTTATAACTAAATAATAGATTTAGTTATATTATCTAAGTAGTAAACTGAAACTTTCTAAATATTTAATAATATTACTATTATAATATCTTATTAATTAAATCTTCTACTAAAATAGCAAAATCCCAGACTCTAAATTCTACTAAAGTGGTAGCTAAGTGGAGAAACTTCCTAAATTCCTTAGATATCTCCTTTAGGTAACTTTTCTGTAAGATTATTATTTTATTATTATTAAAACTTAGGTGGATACTTAAGAAGAAGTCTAATACTTTTAAGTTATTAATCTTAATATTCTATTTAATCTGTAACAAAATTATAGTAATATTATTACTTAGTTTAATAACTAGTATATTATTAATATAGGTAGTTATTATAACTTTCAGTTTAATATTATAGTAGATAACGTTATCTAACAGTAAGGTTTTAAAACCTATTTATACTAGAATCTCCTTAAGTTTCTATTATTATTATTAACCTCTCTACCTGAGACTATATAGTATTTATTATAACTAGATAACTTAGGTTAGATTTATAATATATTCTGTAATTTTAACGTAATGAGAATACTGTAGGTTTGTAAAATAAGCGTTAAGAAGTGGGAATATTTATATATAGATATTCTTCTTAAAGTTACTATTAAGGTATATTTTAATAAAGTCCTACTATTTAATAGTATATCCTCTTTATTATATATAAGTAATTAGGATTCTTTATAATACTACTTAAGATATTAAAGTATATATATATATGAAATTCCTTCTGTAAACTTAGAGGAATCCTTATATAATAACTTAGGTTTTTCTTTTTAATAACTTATAGTATACTTTCTTATATTTAAGTATCTAATTTACCGTTAGTTTTATACTTTAGGGAACCTCTGAGGCTAATATAAACTATAAAGTTCCTTTCTTAATTAATATTATTATTTTGTTAAAATAGGCTTCCTTCTAAAGAAACTAGTTATTTACAAGCTTATTATATATTTTAGCTATTATAGCTAAATTAGTATATAGTTAAATCTCCTCCTAAAAGGGTATATTATTCTATATAGTTATATATAAAAATAACCTCTCCTAAATAGTAATACTATTTCTTAGTATTTCCTTAGGTATTTCCAGTTATAAGTAAAGAGTTTTTAGGGTGGATAAGATAGTTTTAGTATATTTCTAAAATTCTGGTTTCTAACTAAATAGTAGAATTTATAACTTACTAACCTTATCATTTATTAGTTTATAGAATATAATAATAGAGGTAATAATAATCTTATTTTATAATTTAATTTATATTCTTTAGGTTTATTTTAAGTTTATATTTAATTAGAATATCTTTCTCTACGTAAGCTTTCATTATCTTAGATTTTATCTAAAGTTCTAGATTAATATTAGTAGAATAAATACTTTTAATAATCCAGAGTTAGCTTATCTTAGGGATTAAATTCCACCCTAGTTTTAGGTTCTTAGTTAATATCTAGATAGGGATCTTATTTAATACTGCTACTATATATAATTAGTTCATAAGATAGATAGTAGTTATTATTAGCTATACTTATAGATATTCTGGAATATTTATATTAACTGCTAATATCTTAGCCTTATTTAGACCAGTTTAGATTACTTATTTTAATATCCCATTCTGTTTGTGGATATAGAGTAATAAGGCTTTAATTTTAATACTATTATTCCTTAGTATTATTACCAGAAAAGTAGTTATAAATTCTCTAGTACTATTAGTATAAATTAATTATATAGAGAATCTAAAATAGTTCTTCTATTTAATAATAAAAATTTATATCTAATAGGCTAACTTATTCTTTATATTATTAAATATTAATAATTTAAATTTTAATTTATTATCTATTACTAATAGGAAGTACTTCTACTATCTTACTAATTTTACCTCTCTAATATTAATATAAATAATATAGCTAGCTGTTATAGCCTTTTCTTAGGGTATTTAAAGAGAATAATATAAACTTTTTAATAAATTATAGATTTTATATAATATTAGAATAATATCTTCTGGTTATAATAAATATTATTATATAAGTTAGATTATTTATTTTATTTCTTAATATTTAGAATAGTCTAACGTTTAATATTATAATTTTATATCTATCTTCTGTTAGGCTGAGAATAATATTATTATAGTGGCAGTAGTTTGCTAGCTTTATATAGTAAAACTAAACTTCCATTTTAGTATATTTAGATTAGTAAGAATTACTTTATCTGGATTTATAATATTATTTCCTTAGAGGTATCCTCCTCTAAAGTAAAGTTATTTACTACTAAATATATTTATGGGGAATTCTTCTATATATAGGATATTTCTAAGTTAAATTCTCAATTTATTATTAAATGCTAATATAATTATTTTAATATATTTAGAATAAATTACTTTAATATTAATTATAATAGGTCAAATTATTATTATTAAGGTATAGTTATTATATTATAATATATTATTAATAATATAGATATTAGCTTCAGAGTCTTACAGTTAGTTTTTATTTAAGGATTTTACTATTCTTATAATATTTTTCTAGTAGAATTAGTATCTAATCTCTTTATTATAATTTTTCTAGAAAGTATAGAGATTATAGAAATTAATATAAGCTAAATAAGATTATAATTTTTTCTTAACTACCTTAGTTATAGATTATTTTATTTCTGGAGTTTCTTTTAGTATTTTTATTTTAGTAGTTTCCTTCTTTTTAAAATAATAATTTTAGGTGAAATATTTAATCTTTCTGTAGTTATAATAGGTAGATTTACTTTTCTTAGAGAATATAGTTTAAGTCTTATTTTTACTTATCTAAGTTATAGTGGACTGGGTAATAAGTGACTTTTTACTATAGAGGTGGAATTTATCTATAAGATCTAACTATAATATCTCCAGACTTACTATATCTTTATATTAACTTTCTAATCTTTTTCTAGCAGCTTAATCTTAATATTAAAAGTCTGTTTTATATATAAATAAGTAGATAAAATTTTTATTTATAATTACTTCTCTACTATTTTAGAGGTAATAAGTAAGTTTATTAAACTTTATAATATAACTTATAAAGTTAGATTCTTTAAGTATTAGTAAGTAAAACTAGTTTCTAACTTAACCTCTTAGGATAATTTCTAATTCTATATAAATGTATAAAAGAATTTTCTAAATTCTTAATTCTTTACTAATATAGGTAATTAATATTATTAGTGTAATTAAGATAACGTGGTTGATAAGCGAGCTGCCCAGACAAGCGAGCTGCCCAGGCCTTATCACGCTTTAAAAGCTAATTTTCAAGTATTTTTAAAACGTTTAAAT